>PITA01004567.1:26239-121802 GCA_004023965.1 Spilogale gracilis
TTTTTTTTTTTTTTTTTTTAATTTCAGAGAGAAACACAGCTAGAGAGGGAACACAAGAAGGGGAATGAGAGAGGGAGAAGCAGGCTTCCCGCTGAGCACCAGCCTGATGCGCGGCTGGATCCCAGGACTCTGAGATCATGACCTGAACCGAAGGCAGTCGCTTAACCAACTGAGCCACCCAGGCGCCCCTGCCACTTGGCTTTTATGAAAGACCTCCATGATACCTGGTTTTTATAAAGGAAAAGACATTTTCACTTCTACAAAATGATAATTGTTTCTCTGCTTTTACACCATTTCAGCTTACAAAAGGTTTCACAAGAAACACTGTTTTTGAATAGCATGGAAAACCTGTAGTTCTTAAGACCTAAGAGAAATTGGGGTCGCTGGCACCTGAGTGGCGTAGTGGATTAAAGCGTCCGACTCTTGGTGGCTCAGGTCATGATCTCAGGGTCCTGGAATCAAGGTCCATGCCCTGCTCAGAGCTCAGCGCGGAGTCTGGTTGAGACTCTTTCTCCGTCTCCCTCTACCTCTTCTACTTGTGTGCTCTCTCTCTCTAAAAAATTAAATTAAAAAAAAATACTTGTCAGAAATGTGTCAGAGCTTATTTATATTTTATAAACAAAGAAGGTACGTAGTAGCTTTACTGTTATCATACAATATATCAGTGGGACCTTGTCAAGATAGAACCAAAGTTACAAACTCTGTATTTAAGAGTTTTACCCATACATTGTACTGCTTCCTATAACAAGTTGTTGCTGGCACCATTTTCCTAAGAGTGCCGAAGACCGAACTGACTCGTTTTTGAGAAATGTCAAGAGTTATCCGACCATTCAGAAGTTGACAGAATACAGACCGCCAAGGAAAACTCGTGCCTGACATGCTCAGGTCCCTTTGCCGATGTCCTCTCTGTGGCAGTCATGTGAACCCAGAAGCTTAGAATGAGGCCATTTCAGGAAAGAGGGCACCCTGAGCCCTCATGGCATCCCTCAGAGAGGGCACAGGCCAGAGATGGAATCCACAAAACAGTGTCCTGGGAACCAATTGTTTTAAGTGTGGAGAAACACATGTGGGGTGGAGGGCCGTGGTGAAGACTGGAGAGGCTTGGGGCAATGAGCCCGCCCCACTGGTATTCACCCTGTACACAGTGAAAGGAAAGAATGACTGTCTCCATCCGAATCAGGGAGCGCTGGTGGGGCTGGGGCCACCTCTATGTAAACCCTGATCTCATACTGCTTCCCTGTGGAGAATTCTCAGAACTGCAGCCTCCCTCTGCGGGCCCCTGCCGGTCATACCCACCCCGTGTGGTCCCTGACCTAGGCTTGCTATCATCCCAGAGCCACAAAAAATAAATAAATAAATAGATAGATAGATAGATAAATAAATAAATAAATAAATAAATAAAAAATAAAAATTTGCTGTTAAGACCTCAACAAAAAGAATGGAAAAGCCACAAGAGAACAGTCATGTCCTCAATGATATTGAGGTATGTCTGACTGCAGGTATGTCTGACTGCAGGCTGACCTGATGGGCCCACATCCCCCCCTTTCCCTTTTCACAGAACCTTTTAAAAACCCAAAGCCTCTATCTGCCCAGTGTTGTTCCTCCAGCTTTACTTTCACAGACCTATGTTCTGACTTGCACCCTTGAAAGTTCCAAATAAATTGGTAAAATTGCCTACTCTTTCTCTGAATTTTTTCCCACAAGAACTAAATCCCAGGGCTCTGACCACTATGGAGGTTCCCACAATTATCTTTTTATGACTGCTATCACAACTCCCTTCTCACCCTCAGTACCCACCCAGAGGTGAGAGACACAGACATTAAAAAGGATACTCTTACCTCCAGCTACCCCTCTTTGTAGGACGTGAGGGCAAAAATCACCCTTTGGAGTGTAGATCTATAGCCTACTGCTTCATTATGATGTAAAAACAGCATTCTAGGGACACCATGGTTAATATGGTGGTCCCATTACCCCATTTTTTTACATTTTAGGGATGAGGGAAATGCTCAGATGAAGAGATAATTAGTTAAACAGTCAGAATCTAATGGAAAGCTATAGTGATCAAATTTTTATATTTTTGGCAAGGAGGTGAAGAAAGGGACAATAAATCCTTTGGGCTGGTCGGTGGTATTTTCCAGGGAATATCTGAATCAGAAAGTAGAAAGGAAGTTGATGAGAGAATTCACATTCCCCAGAGAACCTGTGACCCTTTTTCTTCCTCTCCTCTCCACCCCCTGTCGAAGGCTCCAGGGTGAAAGCTGTAAGTTGAAGAGGACAAACCAGCAGCAGAAGGTAACTTATGATGAGAAATGAAAATATTTGGATTAGCTCTAATACCAAGCCAGTGATATTTACAAATTATTAAACGGCCATCCACACATCAAACACTTTTTCTTTTATGAAATGCTAAGCTGTACTTTCAGTCTGTTTCAAACCATTAGGTCCATTATTTGATGTTCCTCTTTGTTTGTTTATCTTAATTAAGATGTTGAATCAATCATTTTTCCTTCAGCTTCCCAAGAGCGGCAGCCGGCTCAGAGTCAGGACGAGGGCCAGCCACCCTCGAGTGCCGTGCAGGTGCGGAGTCTCGTGTGTTCACAGAGGGATAAAAAACACATTTGTTCTCCCACTTGTGTGGACAGACTGGCAGGTTTTTGATAAGGGGTGGGGAGACGTCTTCCTGTGGTGAGAAATGACATTTCTATCCACAACAGGTAATAGCGGCGGCAAATCTTATTCCTGTTTTGGACATGATTTTCTTCTGCATCCTCATGACCACTCGCCACCGGGTGGGGAACACTGAGGTGGAGTGGGAAATCACAGACAGAATGCGGTGTCCTGGATCGAGCAGGAAGCAGGAAAGGAAGGGCTCTGGACCCTAGCCTGTGAATACGACAACTGTTCTTGCTACTCCAGCTTTCTTTCTCCATTCCTGATGTGGCCGTTCAGTCTCCATGCTTCAGGGTCATAGTCTCCTATGACTTATTGCTGGAGGGACCAATTCATATCCAAAATACTTTGTGTTCCTCTTTGTATTGATATACTCCTGGTCTATCAGTTCTGTAGATACCTTTGCAGTTTTTCCAACAGTACAGCTTAATTCTGTGGAGACACCCACTCTTTCCCATTCAGTCCCCCTTTTGAGGAGCATACATTCTTTCAGAACAACTAGCCAGGGATAGAGAAACAATCAACTAGTCACAGCACAAAATTTCACTCTGTACGCCAGTCAGCCTATCTAGGGATAAAACCTGTGACCTTGGGCTCGTCTGTACCATGCCCTCCCTAACTGAGCCCACTGGCCATACAACCTCGTCGGTCGGACAAATAATGAGAAACACAAAGAAAGGAAACAAGTCTCTTAGATGCTCTAGGGTGATCAGATGGTTAACAATGCAGCACTTTGCCTTTAGAACCATCCTAGTCAATGAAGCAATCCAAACACAAGTCATAGAGCTAAACAGAGTTCTTGTATTTGGGATCACATGCTTCTAGACCAGCATGGGTCAGTGGCACGCTCAGATCCATCATGACTGGAAGGTCCTGACCTACTGCATGCGCTTGGAGTCCTAGAGTCAGGGGGAAATACGCCTTTTCACTGATCAGAATTTTTTCAAGCACATCCAAGCAGAATCTGTATGGGAAATTGGCATTAGCATTTCTCCTAGTTACCACTGTGTGTACTAGAAGCTAGTGAGGAAATCCATGGTCTAGGATGCTATTCTGCTCCTGACAGATGACAGAAGTTTGACTCCAGGACTTGGGCAAGAAGGACCACATTCCAATCCTTCATTACTCAAGAGGTGGATTTTTGAATCACATATTTTCAAGACGAAACATAAGCTTTCAAAAGACAACCAGGCACTTCATTTATTTGAGGCCTCTGTTATGACTCCTGGGCCACAGATAACTACTTTCAACAAATTCTCACTCTTCATTAGTGGAAAACATGTTCTTCTAATCCCCACGAATTACCCAACACCTGGAATGAAACAGACTTCTCTCACCACACTCATTTGCTTTCCTTCCGGTGGGATATCCTAGGTTCATAAGGTGACCACTAGTACTTGCTGAACTCTGTGCACAATTCCCAGTGTGGGCGAGACTGCTAGCTAGCCCCCCCAGCCATGCTCCCCCTCTTTTGCACTCCTAGATGGGCTCATGGCTGTCCAGAACAACTCCCTGCCTCCTTACTTTCCCGGCATCTACATTTGGCTGTGTGACTTAAGTTCTGGCCAGTGCAATGTGAAAGGGATGTGTCAACTTCTAGGGTTCCACAAATGTGTCCTTACTGGGGAGGGCAGGGCGGTACTTTTTTGCCGCTTTCCCTCCTTCCTGTTGGCTGGAGGTAGAACCAGCTTGGACCATGAGGAAGAAATCACACCCTAAAGGTGGTAGAGCTAGATGGAGCCTGAGCACAAAGAGCGCCCTCCCGTCTCCAGACTGTCTCCCTCCAGTCGTAGGATACATGAGAGACGCTAATGTCTATGGATTCGTGTCGTTTCTGCAAATTGTGATAATAATGCTCTGGGGTAATTTGTCAAAATTGTGCTGTGGACAAGTTGTCCTGGTTCTCTGGTCTCTTACCACGTGTTCTGGTCCTCAGTGTCCTATGTGGGGGCCAACCTCACCAAGGTGTACCCCCAAACTGTTACAAACTGTTAGGTGGACAAGGGCCTAACGTACAAGTTCAGGCTGAGGCTGTGGTTTTCAGCCCTGGCTGAGCAGCAGACCCTCCGTAGAGCCTTATAAAAATAAACAGGCCTGGGCCCTACTTCCAGATGATCCTGATTCAGCATATCTCAGATGCGCTCAGATATCTCCTTCTTTTGAAAGGTTGATAGTTGATTCTGATGTGCAGCTGCAGTTAAGAACCACAGCTCCGAGGTGCTAATGACGGATAATGGCACAACACGGTATCGTCAACCCGCACACACTTCATGGCTAGGTCACTGCTGGGCAGACTTCTACCGCTATCGCTGCTCAGCGGCCTACTGCACGGTTACAAATGGCCGTGCCTCCTCCCTGCAAGAGCTGGAACTTTGCGCCTTCCTCTTCCAACGATCTGCGATGCATCCGTTCATTACCACATGGTGAAAGAGAATGCCTGACTCAATGTACTACCTCTCCCAGAGCCATTTGTATTTCAACGGGGAGTAATGCTCTAATCTCAGGGAACGGGCTCCTCACGGTGGACTGTCAGAAAGTCAGGGAGTCCATTGAGAAGGTATTTTGGAAGAGGGGACCATTCTTTCATTCCCTGAAACATGTCCTATTTAAGCAGCACCAATTCTATTTGGTGAAACTTCCTTAAAAAAAAAAAAAAAAAAAATTTCACCAGGCCTGTTTCAGAAAATTAAGCTTCTGGAGAAAAGAAGAACCTTCTTTCATTTTCCCTCGTTTTGTGTTTGGAATCCTCCTCAGCGCTCACACTTTCTCAAGCCCCCTTGAGAAGTAGCGCCACTTAATTCAGCCACACAGTTAAATGGCAAGAGAACGTGTGTTTTAAAAGCGCATAACACCATTCTCAATATTCTTTCATTCCTGGAGCAGAAGGTCATTTAGAGATTGGTTCTCTATTATAGCACAGAGATAGGCAGGCATATCAATATTTTCATACATCTGGCCATCTTTTCCCAACCCGGCATAATTAAGATTCTGCAGTGTCTTAGGTAATCCTTAATAATTCACTGGCTTCTCTTCTCAACTGTTTAAATGGTTTCTTTTTACTTTTATTCTCTCATTCCAGATTCTGTAAATACCTACTTCATCAGGCTATTATAAAAATCAAACAAAATAAGAAGTTGGAAAGTGTTCTAAAAATTGTAATGCTCTATACAAATGTATATTCCTGTTTCTGTGATAGGGAATATATCCTTTGTGGAGCAGTGCTTCAAATCTTTGATGGAGAGAAGAAAACACTGAGCTAGAAATGGGGCCCTGGCATTCAGGCATTTTATTCCTCAAATTCTAATTATTAGCACACTTTCTCTGTTAAATAAGATAAAAGAAAGAGCTTTTGTTTTTCCCCGTTACAAAAAATGCATTGAATTGTCTGTGGAGATTTTTTTTTTAACCATCACAAATTTATTATCCCGGAAATAAGGATTTGTAATGAGGGTGCTCTCACAGCTTTGTTGGCGTGAACTGTTCTCAGAGAACAGGCAGAGAGATCATATATATGAACAAGACCAGTGGGCTAAATGCAACCTCCACTAATTGTTTATTTTCTTTCCAAAGTGGCAAGAAGTTGTTAGAGTTTCATACTTCATTTTATATACAAATTGAGGTCCTGGGGGAGAGTATCCTTCATGTGAACAGCTCTCCCAGTTACAGGAGAAAACTGAGTAACAATAAAAGCCTAAGGGACATCATTTAATATTTCCAACATTTCACATGAGCTTCTGACACTCAGGTCTTCAAGGGGAAAGCTGATTTATACCTCCAGTCCTTAGACAATGTAAAGGTGAGGTCAGGCATAGGCATCCTTCATCCCTTTCCTCGGTGCTCACAGGTCCCTTGGGCAAGGTGGAATCAAAGCATTTCAAATGGTAGAGGTCACAGGAGTGACACTGTAAGAGGTAAGAGAGCACAGCCTCCTTCCTCTATCAATGGGTCTGATGCCCATATATCTTCATATTGCCGTTGTTCCCACTGGAAAAATTACACGCAGTCGGTTTTACTTTTCCTTCCCTTCCTATTCTTAAAACAGGATTTCCACCCCCAATCGAAAGTGTAATTTATGTCAAGAATGATGATTATGTGTTCCTGATTATTTTTTAAAAAGGCAAAACCTTTAACATAAATGCAGGACAACAGGTGTCTTGTTTTATGGCTTTGTACCTTTCCAACCCTATAAATTAAAATCATGTCTGCACTCTACAGAAAGTCTTTGCACCGATCTGAAGTTGTCTTTCTGGGACATCCTGGGAATTCTGTGCTCTCTGGCACAAGGCCTCCCACATGGTATTTTCCAAATACATTTTTCCTGATTTGATTTCATCTGCAGGTTTTTAATCCAACTCTGGTTATTCCCAGTGATACAATAGTATTCTGCAAATTGCAGCCCCGGTTTATAACCCGGACTTCTGACCCCAAATCTCATAATGGCATTGCATACTCTTTGTTACTTGTGAAGTAAAACGAATCTCCAGTAGAAAAAGCAACTGTTTCTGTGGGTTCCCTTCCAATGCAGGAAGAGCTTAAGCAGAATTAGACCTGTGGTACAAACAAAACACAATATTAGAGTTGCAAATGAGTCCTGAAACTGCATAAAGACTACAGATTATTAAAATATTCATCAAATGATACCTCATTTAAATGCGGTTTGTGTTAAGTGTTTTCAATCAGATTGTTTCACATTATTCTACACAGATTTCTTCTTTCTTTTCTGGATTCTTCTGACATATACCCTTCATATCAAGCTTGAGAATTTTGTGTATTCAGCCACGTGGAATGTTTTTTAAAAATCAAATACTGTAGGACTACAAGCAGTCAACCCTTCCCAGTCCTGGAGTACTGCTCTCCAGAGGCAAGCCCTTTCAATTCTTTCATCAATTCTCGTGTATACTTCCACATTTCTAAATAATATTATTATACAGCTTTTTTTATTTATCAATCTCAGACATTATCTATTGATTTCATATTGTGCGTGGCAGAGGAAGATTTAACACTCTTATCTCACCCCAACCCTCAAACCTCCTCCCTTCCTCTTCCCAATGTGATTATACCATCATTTTCAGTGAGTTTAGTTTTAGGGTTTACATGATTTTAACTATGTAGACTTTATTTATTGCCAGCTCTTATGATGCTCTGGAAGCCCAGGGCACAGCTGTCACCCTGGGACTTCCCTTCGTGTCTTTCCTTTGTCAGAGTCTCTCCTGGATCCACCATCACCTTCTTTCTTGTCGAACTCCCTTATTTTGGTGGAGCACATCCTCTGGTGGCAGCCGGCAAAGGCTGCCTAGGAGGTAGATTTCTTGAGACCATGCATGTCTGAAAACCTCTTTATTCTACCTTTGCACTTGATTAACAGTTGGGTGTAAGAACCCTAATGGAACTTATTTCACCTTAGAATTTGGGTTGTTTTGCTTCATTAACTTCCAGCTTGTAGTGTTGTTGTGGAGAAGCTCAACACCATTCTGATTCTTCATTCTTTGTATAGGACCTGTTTTCCCCCTGATTCAGAAACTTTTATAAAAATTTCCCAGTGATTATCAAGATATGAAGTCTCTCTTCATTCATATTCTTGGTGTATGGAAGACCCTTTTGATCAGAAGGCTCATATTTTTACAGAAATTTCATCATTTCTTTGATCATTTCTTTCCCTTTATTTTCTATGTTCTAATATGTTTTGCTCCTCTGTTTTCCTCGATCTTTTTGCCCAATTTCTTTTTTTTTTAAGATTTTATTTATTTGACAGAGAGAAACACAGCCAGAGAGAGAACCCAAGCAGGGGGAGTGAGAGAGGGAGAAGCAGGCTTCCCGCCGAGCCGGGAGCCCGATGTGGGACTCGATCCCAGATCTCCGGGATCATGACCTGAGCCGAAGGCAGTCGCCCAACCAACTGAGCCACCCAGGCACCCCTTTTTGCCCAATTTCTTAAAGATTTCTTCAATTATATCTCCCAACTCACCTATTGATTTTGTTTTTAATTTTTGTTGTCATGTATTTAAGTTCTGACTCTCCTTTCTTGCTCTGATTGTTCTCTGATTGTTCCTTTTTAAGCATCCTATCTCATAGATATAATGTCTTCTCATCCCTCTGGGAATATTAAGGATGGCTTGTTTGTTTGCTTCGGTTTTTCATTTTCTTTTCTGCAGCCTACGTTAGCTCTGTTTCCCCTGAGGTCCTTTTTATCTGTTACATGTTTTGGTCTTTTTCCTGCATGTTGGAAGCTTTTCTTCAAAGTCTGGTGATCCTTAGATCCTGCTTATATTTAAAAGTGAGGCACCAAGTGCAGATTGAAACTTCTGTGTGCCCAGGTGGAACATACCAACTGGTGGGCTTCACTGTAGAAGGCCTGATTGAGAGTGATGAGGAGACCCAAACCATTTTTGGTTGAGAGCTGTCAAACATCTATAGCTGTAGATCTCTGTGCTGAGGCCATTAATTTTTCCAGAAAAATATCCATGACTCCCTGGTAGTGTCATTATATACCTACTAGCAGGGGTTTTGGAACTGAGCAGTGAAAGGAAGCTAGGGACCTCGGTGTTCAGGACATGGGCTATTACTTAATAGTAATATTACTATTAATTTCATTACTATTTAGTTACTATTAACTTATAGTAATACTACTATCCTGTTTTCAGAATGGCTTCTTACTCTCACCAAACTGTCTATCCCAAGCTTTGGGATCTCCCTCGTCTCATTTCCCCACAACAACTAACCCCCCTGTACCAGGCTTACCTGATTATGGGAGCAAAAGGTTGATATTTTGCTGGAGTCAGAAAACTCTATTTCTCTTCTTAACTCTACAACAAATTAGTCATTTCGCCATAGGTAGCGTCACATCATGCCACTGTTGAGTGAGTGACACTGTGGGTGAGGCCCATCATCTAGCTGGTGGGGCTTTAGTTTCCTCATCTGTAAAATGAGTGGCAAAGTCATTTGCTCCACCACCACTGGAGAGACCTGTGACCTCTCCAGCGAAGAGTTCTTCATTAGGGTGCCCTATGAAGATGCTAACATATGTGATGAAATAAGAAGTAGAAGAGCTCCCTTAAGTATTACTACCTGTTTAAATTATGTTACTTTGAGGCAGTTGGTCTTACTTAGAGAAATTCTTAGCTTTGGTATCATAGGATATGCTGCTCGAATTCTGCATCCAGAGCCCTCTTTCTTCTGTTCCACACAGTTTGGCCGATAAGAGGCCCAGCAAGTCCACTCAGTGGGCAAAGCTTAACATCCCTGTCAACCTGAGACGGGGGGGTCATCCAGGCACCTGCCTTTTCCCTGGGGAATGCCGAAGATCAGGACCCCATTCAGGGCTAATGTCCTGGGCAACTCCTAAGCCCCTTCTGGCAATACTAGTACCATAGCCATACTTAGCAGAGAGGGTTCCGAAAATACATGAAATCTGAACCAAGAAATCTAGAATTAAAGCATTCTTCATCTTAAAAAAAAATTCTTCATCTTGACTTTACATTATAGTTATGACTATAACATGATTCATTATGCAAATGTGTAGGGAAAAAAAGTACCTGATTTGGAGCTTAGCAACAAAACAAAACAGAAACAAGTTTGTGTCTTGACTCTTCTTTCCAACTTTTGTGAGAAAGTCACTTACCCTCCCTGAGCGTTATTTTCAGCCTCAGAAGGCTAGACTCTTAAAGTCTTTCTGCCTGTGTCAGAATCAAGGAGGTGCCATAAAGGAAACCATTTGACAAACACTAAATCATGCGCTATCCAAACATAAAGTATTACTGTTTCCATTGTTACCACCGTGACTGTATGGTCCAGGAAGCCTGAATTTCATGCTTCCCCTCCTGTCTGTAACACACAGGCAATTCCACAATTAGAGTTGGCTTTCCAAAAAGACACTTTCGTTCTTTTCTTCCTTGAAAACAAATGAGTCCGTAACCAATGTACCCTAGCCATCCAATATGTGCAGCTTCTTTTGTTCACGAACAACCTTAAGGTAATAAACTGGTATGCCCCTGTGACAAGAAGAATGTTGGAAGGAAATGGGTTTCATCTGAGGCTTCTAAGGTGCTAAACCAAACAATAACAAGGGAAAAATTATTCAGCTAAATGCACCTGACGTGCCTTGGCATCCAATATGCCACCCTCCTCACCAGGCAGTATTAATTATATGCCTGCTTCTGGGAAGGGCTGTTCGGAAGAGCTACTCTGCTTTTAACAGACATACATTTTAGGGACTTTTAAATAAACTTATATAGCAACACCGAGCTGCATGTCTTCTAAACTTTGCTTTTTCATCCGTCTGTACCAAGCACCGTGAAGCAAAATGGATGTGCCTTCAGCTTTCTACAGTACTGGAAAATGAACCAGTCCACTTAACAATAAATGGTGGTTGGGTCAAACACACATGACTGGTCTAGTGAGGAAGAAAAGAAAGTTGAGCTTAATGAAGTCCAGTGTCTGTGTCCCTGTGCATGGACAGGAAAGGACGAGTGTTTTATAACTGTTTATTGGAGTTAATGGTAATAAATTCCTCACTTGTGATGCATTAACTTTAATGTTTTCATTACTTGGTGATTTAGGTTTTCCCTTTTCACATTGTAAATCATGTTGTCCCGGTAGCAGAGCAGGTCGAGTGCCTGCCGTAATGTTCCCAGTGCTCCGTGGGGAAAGGAATGTTCTCTTTCTCTCTCCAGCGTAGTCTGACACTTTGCGTCATCCCGATTTGCCACTTTCTAAATAAGCAATTAAGACAGACAGACAGATGCGTCTGACATCAGCCTAGCTAGACAGAGTCTAGCTTAGATCCAAGGAAGGACAGGTCTCCATAGTAACTTTCCAAATGTATTTGGTGCTGAAGGTTCTTTTTTTCTTTTTCATTTTTTCTTTTTTTCCCCCTCTGTTTGCTGAGTGTGAGCCCTTAGTTAATGGGCTGTGCAAATAGATATTGAGATTTAGTGTTTTTATTTTGCAATTACAGACTTGGTGATTTGGTTGGAAACTTTTGGGTCTAGAAACATCACCCTCATTTTCCCCTCTCTAATTTTTTTCCCTTACTAAGTTCGACTTACTTCAAACTTGCTTGAGTTTTATCAGATGAAACAGAAGACTCAAAGATTTTAAGCCTCAAATGTGTAACTTAAAAGAAAAGGGGGCGATTTCTGCCCTAAAGGTTCCTTGTCGTTGTCATCATTTTTCTGTCTGTTCCCATACTATTGCATGGAGACACCCAGGGAGCTAGCTGGGAGTGAGGTCTGGCTTAGGAGTGACGTTTTGTCCCGTAGATGATACATACCAGGTCAAAGCCACAATGCTGAGATCATTGCATTCCCATCAAGTTCTTCCTGATGGGGTGTGAGAGTTCTCATTAGATCACCCACCCTGAAATACCCCCAGAGAATCACGATAATTAGTTCCTGAGTCTTCTTTTTTATTTTCTGCTTTGTTTGCTTTAAAAGTTTTCTCGATGCAGCGCTCTGATGATATCCGAATGTCTTTAACTAGAGAGACACAGAGAAGGCAAAATTATTATCATTTGATTTCTCTTTGAAATCTTCTGGTTCGGAGAGTAACTGAAATAGAGACCCCGAGATTCAGGTACACTAATCCCCACACAGCTTTCACTGTCAGCTATAATAAGTGCTCAGACACACATAGGACATCTGCATACAGGATGCCAAACATTTGTACCTTCGGAAGTTCAAAGAGAAAAATGCCTTTTTTTTTTAATATTTTATTTATTTATTTGACAGAGAGAAACACAGCCAGAGAGGGAACACAAGCAGGGGGAGTGAGAGAGGGAGAAGCAGGCTTCCCTGCCCAGCAGGGAGCCCGATGTGGGACTCGATCCCGGGTCTCCGGGATCATGACCTGAGCCCAAGGCAGTCGCTTAACCAACTGAGCCACCCAGGTGCCCCGAAAAATGTCATTTTTTCAGGGAAACAAGAGAATAAGACAAGGGAAATGCTATCAGAAGAAGTCAAGTTTCCAGCCACTCAAGGTCTGTAGCTCAAAAATGGCTTTCAGCAGCTATTTCTGAAAAATATTTTGTTACCCTTTTAAGTTTTTGGAGTTTTGGCTCGGTGCTTTGTCCATTTATGGCTTCCTCGGGATCCCATCCTTTGATGCTCTCCTGAAGATAGATAAGATCTGAGGTGAAGACAGTTGGTGTCTCAATGAGGCTGTGAAGTAGGCTCAGAAGTGTAATTCTCTCCAGTTGAGGTTCATGACATGTTTTCTAATTTTCCCCCCAAACTCTCTTTGCTCCTCTTCCTATCATTCGTAGTCCTGTTATTCATCCTGGCTTCTGCACTGCCCACTGCTCCTTGCCCTCTTGGCTAAAGCTTCTTCTCCCCTCCCTTTTTCTCCTTATTTCATGTTACCAATCTTAAGATTAAAATTGTGAATATACAGCAGAACAGAAATTACTATCTGTGGCTTAGGTGAAAATGATTCACCTAACAAATATTCACTCCCATATTGCCTTCTTAGACCACAAGTTCCATTAGGCTACAAGTGGTTTCAGTTCAGCTTAACAAACATTTATCAGGCACCTACTGTGTATACTAGGCCCCAAGGGATACAGGGAGAACTAATGAATAATGATTCTATTGCCTTCTGAAAGGGACCAGAGTTTCCGCCAGCAGCTGTTCTTCAGGTTTCAAGAAATTAAATAATTAGCACCAAACTCCTTAGCCCTCACTGTGGAATATTTTAGGGGAGGATCTTTCTTAATCCCACATCAGTTCAACAATTACTTCAAGTACACCCTAGCCCTGAGGGGTCTCAGCTGACGACATGTTCCAGTTGCTCCTCAGTCTACTTCTTACCCCCCTTACCTAGACAGCTGCGGTGCAACCACTGCCCATCCCACTAGGTGCACAGCTGTGTTGAATTCTTCTTTGTTCCCTCACTTTGATCCAGGTGCTATGATGTTTGTTCACTGAGTTCCTTCCACAGTGTTACGTCTCTTCTATGCGTGCAAGATCTCATTTTACCTTCTTTCCCCTTTCTAGACCATCCTCCCTACTGGCTTCTACTTAGACCCACAGCTACATTCCTTTCCCCAGAAGTAGCCCTTTTCAATTTCCTTGTTCATAGTAGCTTTCCTTAGTAACTAAGGTCTTACATAAACCTAAGCAAAGAGGCAAGACTGGAGAGTATTGGAGAAAAGCTTCAGGGCCCCTGGGAGCCAAGACTGTGTTATAATAATGCCCTATAGAAATGGTATTGGAGCACAGGGGAGGGAGTACATAATTCTACAGGAGGAAAATAGATCCAGAGAAGTTGCAACATTTGAATGGAGTATTAAAGGAGCGTGCCCTTCTTGGAAAATGGAAAGAGAGGAAGAGGAACTCCTAAGCAGGCAAAACAGATGAGCAAAGTTCTGCAGTATGAAGTACATGGCATGTTCCAGAAGGCAGTATGTTACTTACTGTTGCTGGAGTGTCAGGAGGTATGGGGGTTGGAAGAAAATGAAACTGGGAAGTAGGTGAGACCGAAGTATTTTAAGGTTTCTGTAGCTAGAGAGCTTGAGTTTCATCCTATAAGTAGTGGGGAATCATTAAAAGCATTAGGCAGGAATGTGACATGACCACATCTATGTTTTAGAAAAATGATTTCTGGCTACAGTATGGTAGACAGGTAGAAGGTAAACCAATAAAAACGTGATTCCAAACCCAGGCAAGCCTCTTTTCTTCGGCTTTCCCTTTCTCCGTGCTCTTATCACGGTCCAGTGGAGTAGTAAGTAAATAGATTTGGAAGTGATATTTTGTCATTCATTATATAGAGATGCCTTCAAGTGACTCATATATAATGATGATCTGCCTCGGGACAAAGAGGGAATATAGTGATCCTTCAAAGTTTGTAAAGAGACAGTTTGGCATTTTACATCCCCTCCACCTCCTTAGTGCAGTATCATGGCCATTTCAGCATGGCTGCCTGGATCTGTGTCCCGATTCTCGCTTCGTAAGGTTGCCGCTTACCGTGGTATGGCTGCTACAGACCCTTCAGGTAATTTGGATGTTTGTGGTTCCATATTAAGGATGGACTCTGGGCGCCTGAGTGGCTCAGTGGGTTAAGCCTCTGCTTTCGGCTCAGGTCATCATCTCAGGGTCCTGGGATCGAGGCCCGCATTGGGCTCTCTGCTAGGCAGGGAGCCTGCTTCCTCCTGTCTCTGCCTATTTGTGATCTCTCTCTCTGTGTCAAATAAATAAATAAAATCTTTAAAAAAAAAAAAAAAAAGGATGGACTCCTAGGATAAAAATAAAGTCAAGGGTGCTGGGTTACACATATACATAATTAATAAAATGAGAAGACACAGGAGGCTTTCTGGGTTTAAACAGTTTGTGTAGAGATCACATGGATTCTTAGCCTTTTTCTCACCGTATCACATGTCCACCAACATTTATACACTCAACCCTCTTCCGTGGAACACCTACGATTTTGAAGAAACATCAGTTTTCTTCCCAAGGAAATAAAGCACTGGGGGAATTCTTGATTGCCACAATGTGTTTAGTGCCGTAGACTGTAGCATAAGTAAGATACCTTGTATTTTTCATTGACTTTTTCCCTTAAGAAAGCATATCAGAATGCAGACAAATGGTATTATTAAGTAAAACCTTGACTCCATTATTATTCTAATAGTAAATTATTCAAAATCTCTGCCCTTTAGATGAATACCTTCAATTGATCAAAAACACCAATGCGTCATGATGTCATGATTGAGAGTCAGCGGATTTTATATTGAGTTACTCATTTATTAGAGTGAAATACTTACACCTAGAAGATGCTGCTGATTATTATTATCATTTATTTAATTGCTAGAAATAGTGTGTTGAAGTTGGAAGGGCTTTTTTCTTAAACTTTCACTTCTTACAAGTAAAATTCCACTGAAAGTAAAGATGTGGAGAGGAGCATCCCCTAAGACCACAGGGTTGTTAGATGGTTAGTATGGTGCCTCTTTGTAGGAACAAGAAGGTTCTTCATCCTCCTCGAATATTCATGGTTTCTGCATGTAACCTTGTAGCTTGGCATCGTTGATGGAATGTTTTATGAAAAGAAACCAATTTTGGTTACTAAGCGTAAAAATCTTTCTTTTTTTCTCTTTTGAGAGAGAGAGAGAGTGTGTGTGAGCAAGCATGGGGAGGGGAGAGAGAATGGGAGAGAGAGAATCCCAAGGAGACTCCTTGCTCAGTTTGGAGCCCGACAGGGAGCTCGATCTCACAAACCCAAGATCACACCTGACTAAGCCACCCAGGCACCCCCAAATCTTCTTTCTTTTTAAACCAAGTCCTCTTCCTTAAAGAGTAAACAAATCACACTCAAGATTCTTTCATGAGCCCTATACTGAAACAGGGTTTCATTCTTCTAGGTACCACTCTCGCATCAGAAGACATCTTCCAAACTTTGGTAACCAAGCACCATTTGGGAGAGCTCCAGGTTGCTTCCTCCTGCATTTTCTTAACCTGTGTATCCTTTTCTCATATTCTCATATGTTCTTTTATTTTTCAGTGTACTGTATATCTGTTGACTTCTCGGACTTTACACAGACCTGCTCGGGAAAGCAGTTCCACAGATTAGTCAGCCAGCACATTAAAAAGTAAATAAGATGGGGCACCTGGGTGGCTCAGTGGGTTAAATCCTCTGTCTTCGGCTCAGGTGATGATCTCAGGGTCCTGGGATCGAGGCCCGCATCGAACTTTCTGCTCATCAGGAAGCCTGCTTCCTCCTCTCTCTGCCTGCCTCTCTGCCTACTTGTGATCTCTCTCTGTCAAATAAATAAATAAAATCTTTTTTAAAAAGTAAATAAGAAATACCGTATCTTAAAATAATTTTTTGACACCATCCACTAGAGTAACCACATCTGTTTCTTTCCTCCTACTTAAATGGGTCTCCTTTTGTGGGAGCATGAAGTGGGAAGACCCTATCTTTCCTCAGCCACTTCTTTTTTTTTAAGATAGTATTTATTTATTTGATAGACAGATTGAGAGCACAAGTAGGCAGAGAAACAGGCAGAGGGACAGGGAGAAGTGCGGGGCTCGATCCCAGGACCCTGGGGATCATGATCTGAGCCAAAGGCAGATGCTTACCTGACTGAGCCACCCAGGCGCCCCTCCTCAGCTACTTCTGAGTGTGTCTCAACTCAGGCTCAGGGTGGTGGAAAGAGCATAGACTGTTCCAGCTGAGCAGCCTTCAGCAAGGTTGTAATCTCACTGAGCCTCAGTTTCCTGGTCTGTAAAGTGGAGCTGATAATAATACATACTTCATAGGGCTGCTGTGAAGCTCAAATGAGATGTAAAGCTCCATGCTTTGTAAAATGCAGATCAAGGGAAACCTAGGTGGCTCAATAGGTTAAGCATTTGACTCTTCATTTCTGCTCAGGGCATGATCTCAGGGTCCTCGGATTGAGCGCCATATCAGTCTCTGCACTCCGAGCAGAGCCTGCTTATCTCTCTCTCCCTGTGCCCCTCCCCCGACTTGGTGTGTGTGTGTGTGTGTGTGTGTGTGTGTGTGTGTGTGTGTGTGTGTATCTCAAATCAATAAATAAATCTTTTTTTAAATACAGATTATAAACTTATTAGTTTTTTTTATTTTTATTAAAACGTATTCGTTCTAGGGGCGCCTGGGTGGCTCAGTTGGTTAGGCCACTACCTTTGGCTCAGGTCACGATCCCGGAGACCAGGGATCGAGCCCCACATCAGGCTCCCTACTCGATGGGAAGCCTGCTTCTCCCTCTCTCCCTCCCCCTGCTTGTGTTCCCTCTCTGGCTGTGTTTCTCTCTATCAAATAAATAAAATCTTTAAAAAATATATATTAGTTCTAATTACTTTGTTCATCTGTCAGTTATCTGCTTTCTTTCTTAGTACTTCTCATTGGCCTAGAATGTCTCATGAATTTTCTTTATCCTCAGTATAACGTGATTTCTTCCACAGATTTTTTACACTGTCTGGACTGTTACCCAGATTAACGGGGTTTTATTTTTTATTTTTTAAAGATTTTTATTTATTTATTTGACAGAGAGAAACACAGCTAGAGAGGGAACACAGGCAGGTTAAGCAACTGCCTTCGGCTCAGGTCATGATCCTGGAGACCCGGGATCGAGTCCCACATCGGGCTCCCTGCTCGGCGGGAAGCCTGCTTCTCCCTCTCTTCCTCCCCCTGCTTGTGTTCCCTCTCTAGCTGTGTTTCTGTCTGTCAAATAAATAAAAAAAAAAACTTTAAAAAAATAAAAAATTTAAAAAAAAATTTTTTAAATAAAAAAAATAATAATTCATTTTCATTTCAGGTTGGTTTAGCAAGAAACCAAGCCAGCCGCCTATAAGGAAAGTTCATGGGCACCTGGCTGATTTTGCACGGTCTGTAGTCTTCACTTTGCAGTGAAATTGTGCAGCCTCTTGTGCTGTTAGCCTTGTGCTATGGTGTTGCCAAGTGATTTCTCCAATTCTTTTTTCTCAGTGGGCTAGAACACAGCTGATTAAATAGGCCGTGACTCACATAAGCTCCCGTGTCTTTTTTATTGAGTGCTTTATGGAAATGTATCACACTCTAAAGGGTCCCCATTGTTGTTGCAGTGTATGGCTGACTGAGGAGTCCTGTTCAGCGCTGAGAGATGGACTCCTACTCTGTCGTCTTTTACTGCAGAGTTGGGTATGGGTGGGATATAAGGGTTTAAAGGCATCTGGATGAGGAGAAAAGGATGTCTGAGAATCTCTTTTATCTTCATCTGCCATGAAAGTTGGGTGGCCATCACTTCTAGGTAACACTTCTCTACTGATCTTATCTTTATGGCCCACATCCTTCAGCTAAGTGAATCTTTTCTTTATATGGGCTATTCTGGGAGATTTAGTTAAGAGAGATTATGACACGAATGTAATTCTGTTTTGTGCTGATACAATGTGATACACCCTTAGGTTTATCCAAGAAGGCCATTTATTCCCAATAAATCTAAATCATTTCTATGTTTTCATTAAGATGGTGATAACCTTTTTTTAGGTAATGGCCAAAAAGCCTCGATTTTTTTAAAAAAACTTGTATCCTTAAATATAAATGTTTTTGCCTTAAAATAGCAACTCATGCAATTATTTGAGGCTTCTTCCTCTTTTTATTATCATCCTACAGAGCATTTACATATTTCTCTAAGACATTAAGAAGCTCTGCCGATCTGTTCATTTGCCAGGAGGTGTGGATTCAGGCATACAAGCCTCCTCCTGCCTCATCACCCCAGGACCACAGCTAGCGTGGTGCGTCCTCAAGATCACTGGTTCTTGATCAGGAGGACACTGAGCTGACACTGAGAGAGGGGACAGCTGGCTTGCCACAACGGCTTCTCATCTTGGTTGTCTAGATTTATCTGAAAGATCATGGAGCTAATGAAATTGAGCTCGGCGTCAACATACACTGAGAACACTTCTGTTTTTATCCTCACCACACAGGGCGTTGTACACAGAAGACAATCACTAGAATCGAGACTGATTTGATTTGATTTCTTAATTTTTTTTTCCATGGCCATTTCAAACTTCACCTGTCATCCCATTTTGTCCACTGCCCATAAGGGGAACCAGGCAAGAGAGTTCACCTGTACCAATTCCTTCTAATAAGAAAGCAACATAACACATCTTGCTAAAAACACGGCACATTGAAATACCGCATTTCTAGCTCTGGTACTCTTCAGCATCTGTTGGTGAATAATCAAGAGAAAAAATTCAGCAACTCATCCCTTGCCCAATTTTAACAGTGTGACTCTTCGGGAGAGAAGGTGGTGATGGGGCTGGCCCTGGTTTCCTAGAACTGGTAACTTAAAGTTCAGACCTCTCTGCAACATTGTGTCTTTGTTTTCTTGGTGGTGGCATTCTAGGGTTTCGGTTGGTGGGGAGTGAAAAGCCTCATGCTGATAATGTACTGAAAGTAAATGAAATTAAATAAGCGAAGCAGTGCTCATCACTACTTCCTTCCCCCCTGGGTAATTCAATTCAAGCTCTCTCTCTGATGGCAACTCGCAGGAACTGTCTCTGTCCCCCCGCTGGGGCCTGGAGTCTTAACATCTAAATAAAAGTTTCACTCAAGCATTTTTTATGCCCCTGCCAGCAGGATCAGTGAGCTGGTGTGGGCGCATTAATGTGATATTCATACTCACAGACTCTCCCCGCACACGAGGCAATGTCTTCCCATTTTCATAATTATAGATGTTCCATAAAATGGCATTTAGATTTGCATTAAAAAAGGAGGTTTGAATTCTCATAGAACGTTTAACATGTCTTTTATGATTCAGACTCTCGGCATCTTTAACAAGAAGCTGTGTCTCTAAGTTTACCAAGACCTTAAAAAAGGGAAAAGGAAAAGAATAACTGGAAGAAGGATGGATCCTCCAAGCTTAGGAGATCCTGCTTTTTCTCATTCCCTTCTGTCTTTCATTTAATTTTTAGGCCTCTAGGAGCACTTTTGACAGAGCTGTGGAGAGGATGGGGTGCCCTGCAAAGGGCTTTCCTTCTGAGCCATGCCGGGTCCTTGACCCAGCCACTCCACCCTCCGCGGTTCAGTTTCCGTTTTCTTGGAGAGCATTTTCAAAGAGGTATTAGAATTTTCAGAGGGGTGGAAGAAATGAAAGGATCCTAGACAGATTGAACTTCCCTTTGCTGCTGTGCATCTCATGTGTGTACCCTGAGACCCATCTGGGAAGATTTATAGCAGCCACAGAGTTTGCTAACTGTAGAGCACACAAATGAAAATAGTCCATGAACAAGGAAGTTGACAATAAGGACAAACAGAAAGAATCAGGCACTTTGACACATGAAAAAAAGAAAAACTCTGGGTCTCTATGTTTAAAACTAAGTTCAAAACCGCTTAGAAGCAAAAAGTAAAATCTTAGTTGCATTTTAAATTGTCTGAAATGTTATTTTTAAGCAAGAAATATTCTAAACAAGAAGTATCAGCTCATCGCCACCCTGAATAAGTGTTAGTTATTGTGGATTTTTTAAAAAAATTGTGCAATTTAAAAAACAATTATTTCACCCAAAAGTCTCAAGATATTGTATAGGTGACCCAGGTGATTCATATGGGGTTGTGCCTTAATTTGGTTTGTGTTTTATTTTGATTTCTAAATATATTATGGGAAAACAAAAGAACTTTGGTTTTGGAGACTAAAAAGAGCAAACATTAGGATTCTGCTAGGCCACTCCCTTTATTTCACCTAATAAATACAGACTTGGGGGTGCCTGGCTGGTTCTGTCAGAAGGCCACGCAACTCTTGATCTTGGGTTCATGAGTTCAAGTCCCATGTTTGGTATAGAGATTACTAAAAAAATAAATAAATCTTTTAAAAAAAGAAATATGGACTTGTGTTTTTTAAAGAGTTTTTTGTTGTTGCTGTTCTTGTTTCATTTTATTTTTTGAGGAGTCAATTCCTTCTCTTTTGGCCTTGATCCCTCCTTTCTATAAAATAGGTGTAAACCCCAGCAATGAACAATGGATGAGGATCTTCACTTCTTAATAAATTTGTACCTAACGAGTTAACTGAAAGTCAAGGATGTTGGCAGCATGTTTAGAAGCCAATACCAGTTCTAGAGTCCTCTCTTAGTAAAGGCTTCAACCATTCTTAGACTCTTTCCCGTACTTGAAGAAAACCAGGACATGGCACCTTCTGTCAGGTCAGCCTGCATAGTCCTTCTTGGTATGAACTTCATAAAACTTATGTTCACAAAGTGGCTTTCTGTTTTGTTGTTGGTTTTATTTTTCTTTTTTTAAGAGTGAGTGTGTGTTTATTGCTCTCACGGAGGTGGCTGAACTCTATCACTCATTAAGCTTTTCTCTGCTTGTAGCTATTCATTTTATTTTCGATTATCTTGATGTGGATTACCCGATTTGGAGCTTATATCCACAGCAAATTCTTAATTCTCTGGAGTCCTTTTCTTGCCAATCAGTGCATATTTGGGCAACTTCTCCTTGCACAAACTAATGTTGGTTTCGATCATTATAAATGATTATAGCATTAGATATAATTACGAAGAAAGAAAATTTACTTTCTCCCCCCAATCATATAAAGATTGTTTTATTTTGTGCTGTTTAAGCAACTGCACTTCTGTGATGCCTTCATTAATGTGAATGATTAAAAGGAGCCTAAATAAATGAAAATTCTGTCAGATTTCAACAAAGCATCCTGCTGTTGTTCCTTTTAGGCGTGGAAGACATCATAAGAGGGGCTCAAGAACTTGATAACATCATCAAGCAAGGATACTTGGAGAAGAAAAGCAAAGGTACTCACCAGAGGAAGGGAAGGGAAATGAGGAAAAAGAGGGCTTACATAGCAGGTGCTTTTTCTACGCCCAATTCTGTGCTCAGGAGGGGAAGGCCAAAAGGAAGGCGGGAGAGGAAAAGAAGTCTGGTGTGTGTGCGTGGGCTGACGAGAGATGCCCCAAACTCTTCAGCCCACTGTGAGCTTCCTCGGGATAGGAACTGGTTCTGCTTTGCCCGCCTAGTACACAACAGGTGCTTAATAAACACTTGTTGAATGAATGAGTGAAGATATTCTTGTTCTCATCTCAGTGTGCTCCCACAGAGTAAAACTATGTTGCCAAGAGTGTAATTTTTTTTTAAGAGTGTAATTTTACATGCTGTGTGATGCAAACCAGTTTCACATTTCAGAGGAGCCCAACTCTGGACCTGTCACTCACTGGGTTAAAATAGATACTGCTACCCTAACTAAGGCCGGGGTCCCAGGTTTAGCACTCAAAAGGCAAATTGCCTTAGCATCACAAAAGACTTTCTCATGCCCCTGGCCCGCAGCATCAACTTGGCTTGCTAAAAGGCCCCACATGAAAGCATCATAGAGAATTTGAAAAGTACTGGACAAGATTAGAACCCGAAAGCTATAAAGGAAGATAGATAGCAGGACAGCCGTGAGGGTCAGAACAGGCAAACCCTGTTTAGAATTTGGACCTTTAAGTGAACGAGCCCTCTGGACTCTGAGTCAATATGGGATAGCCTGCGGGAGTGAAAGGGAGGGTTTTACAGTCCATTAACCTAGGAAATAAAACATAACACACTGGACTGTGTGTTGGACTTTACAGACTCGTCAGTGGTTGTAGTTACCTGAATTTATGTCCCTTACTGCTGTTCCATTTAGATCATAGTTTCTTCGGATCAGAGTGGCAGAAGCGGTGGTGTGTTGTCAGCAGAGGCCTCTTCTACTACTATGCTAATGAGAAAAGTAAGTGTTCTTCATTTGCACAGCAGCATCTCACTCTTGGATGCAAGCACTTCGTAAATTCTCAAGCACTTAGATCTCAAGATAGTAGTCTTTAACTAACACCCATTAAGAGATATGCTTGGGGAAGAAAGAGGCTTGGGTAAGTAATACCTTGCCCATCACTAAAAACTCAGATGCCAATTTAGAAATTATTTCCTCTTAAAACACTAGGACCATGTGGTCAGCATATCAAAAGGTTGTCTTTGGGGCGCCTGGGTGGCTCAGGTGGTTAAGCATCCGACTCTTGGTTTTGGCTCAGGTCATGATTTCATGGGTCTTGGTCTCATGGGTCATGGGATCAAGCCCCAGGTTGGGTTCTGCACACAGCAGGGAGTCTGCTTGAAAGTTCTCTCCCTCTGCCGCTCCCCTCATTCATGTACACATACATGCTCTCTCTCTTTCTCAAATAAATATTTTAAAAAATAAAATGGAATGTTTTTAAAAGTTCTCTTTTATTATGATTAATAACATAATATTATCAAGGTTGAACACCTTGGCATTCTTTTTTTTATTTTTTTAAGTACCTCTTAACTCTTGGGGCCCATGGGTGGCTCAGCCATTAAACATCTGCCTTCGGCTCAGGTCATGATTCCAGGGTCCTGGGATCGAGCCCCACATCAGCCTCCTTGCTTGGCAGGAGGCCTGCTTCTCCCTCTTCCACTCTCCCTGCTTTCGTTCCCTCTCTCGCTATATCTCTCTCTGTCAAATAAATAAATAAATAAAATCTTAAAAAATAAAAGAACCTCTTAACTCTTTATATACGTTATTAATATTGTTAAAATATTTCTTTAAAAATCTTAGAAGGATTCAAACAGCTTGCCAACAGCCCAGAAATAGAGCCCTTGGGTCCGAACTGTCTAAGAATACACTCAACTTTATCCTACTGAATACCGGGAAGTGGTCCAGTGGACATCCCTAGAGTCATGGAGTGTTGAAACCCAAATGGTTGCTGTGCCCGAGAGACAGCTTCCAGCCAGATGGCAGCAGCAGTGAAGTGTTGACTCAGGCCAGAGGCAGCTTCTTAATGAGCCACCACTGAGTCAATCAAGCACAACGCTCATATGCTATCTCTAGAAGACCTCCCATCCACGCTTAAGAGTCCCTAAGTTCATGAGAAGGAACAGGAGACAAGCACAAATTGGAGGCTGCTACAACTAAGACAAGTTAAAAATTATCATTGTAAGTGAACACAAATTTTCAAAGGAGGGATACCCTCCTGCAGACTCTATCTAGCCACAGGAATAATTCACAAAGCAAGAGAGAAATAAAAGCAACACATCAGTTCTTGTGGGGGCTTTCTTTGGGTTCTGCCACCTTGGCATAGAGGCCAGTGATTCCAAGTAAAACCTTCTTTTTCCTTCCAGTCATTCCCTGTTTCTCCCCTCTTCCTTTCTTCCCAGGATTATGCATCTCTCAATGCCCAGATATCCAGCCCCAGATAAGATATCTATCCAATTGCCTTTGTATTTCCCATACCTTTGGTGTTAAAGTAGCAGAAAGAATTGCAGCTTTGCTAAATGACTTGGCATCCTTAAGATTTGCCCTTGATGGGACGCCTGGGTGGCTCAGTTGGTTAAGCGACTGCCTTCAGCTCAGGTCATGATCCCAGAGACCCGGGATCGAGCCCCACATCGGGCTCCCTGCTCGGTAGGAAGCCCGCTTCTCCTTCTCTCACTCCCGCTGTTTGTGTTCCCTCTCTGGCTGTGTTTCTCTCTGTCAAATAAATAAAAATCTTTAAAAAAAAAAAAAAAAGATTTGCCCTTGAGCTTCAAGGCAGTGGCTCACTCTGCCTTTCTGCCTACCACAGGTATCAACGACTTCATCTTGGATTCACCCTCCTATATTCCTCAGAGACTTACCCACCTAGGGGTGAAGTGTGAAGCCCTACTTGGCAATCATAGCCACAGAGCTCAAAACCATGTCCGGTTTTCTGTCCAACCCCAGACCACTCTCCAGCCCAGCAACCACAATTTTTTCCCTGACTTCTAGTTGTACAAGCCAGCCAGGTGCTACCTTCTTATTTTAAACCTTCAAACTAATATAATATTTCCATCGTTGTAAAAATGCCCTTCATTTCCCTTGCATTTAAATAAGTGGTTGGCATATCAGAACATAAAGCCAGGTATCACGTTCATTCATTCAGAATCCCCTATACTCAAGGTGAGAGAGTGGGAGAGGGAGAGAATTGGAGACTTTTATGGGCCATTTTGCCATCAGGGTGAAATAGGACCTGGTGACCAAAGAAACAACAAAACATTTTAGTGGCCAGTTAGAACAAGGAGAGATACTTTAACAAAAAACATTCTGGTGTCAGAAAGCACTGTTGCATGGCTCCCTTCTCGCCAGTTACTTCTTATTGTGCCCAAGACATTTTTCTTTGCAAGTAGAGAGTGTTTGTGTATTTCTTTTAGCTCAACCAGGTAAGGATAGAGTCTTTTTCTTTGCTTTTCTTTTCCTAATATTGTCATCACGCTGCCACCTTATCATCCTCCTGAAAAAGGCAACAGGGCACAAATCATCACCCAGACATTGTGGTTCCACTCCTCTATATGTTGTGTCTGAACCACACCAGAAGGACACAAAACATTGGGAACCAGCCCCTCTTTTCCCATGCCTATTAGTTTATCTTTTTTTAAAGGGAGTGACAGGCAGAGTTGTCTCTCCTGTCTTTCCCTTGGTCCTGTTCCTCCTTCTTCATCGCCCAATGATAATTAACAGTGCTCTGCTACTTCCCAATTTGACCTCTGGGAGGGGGTATAAAATACTGAGTTTTAATTATTTTCCCTCCAGCACCAATTCCCACCTGACCAGCAGGAGGGGGAGAGCTGTCTAGCCCAAATTCTACATAGGGCAGAGGCAGAGATCCCAGGAACTCATCACGCCCCCGGGTGCTGCTGTCCCTCCCCTCAAATGTGAGCTCTGCAAGCCGTGATCATAATATGCTACAGTTCTCTAATAGCCTTCAAGAGCCTTACGTTTACAGCCGCAGTCTCCCTGCCGTAATAATTCCTTCCTCCTGTTATTATAGATCTCTTAACATTCTAATAAATTCTCTGTCTCTGTTGTACTCTTTTGGCAAAATAACCTTTCATGTTGCATTTCCCTAGCTTGGCAGTGATCTCTGCCTCACTGTCACAGTAACCTCTTCTTAAGCTTCCTTAATAACCTTTCCTTGACTGTTGTGGTTCCTCGGGGATGTAACAGCTGTTCCTGTGCTTTTATTTTACATTCCAGAGAAGATGCCTTCCCTTGGCGGTTGCATCTCTCTAGGGATACAGGGAGCTTTCCTGTCTTGCAGGCAAGCAGCCCAAAGGGACCTTTCTCATTAAGGGCTACAGTGTACGGATGGCCCCCTACCTGCGAAAAGATTCCAAGAAAGAATCCTGCTTTGAACTGACCTCCCAGGATAGGCGCAGCTATGAGGTAGGATGAACCGAGGAGATGATGATCCTCATTTGTGTTGTAGTTCTGTTCCATGTTGGATCTGAGCTGGGAGGTGCTTTGCTGGGTTCCATCCTTTCTCTATTACCTGCTCTTTTCTTACCAGGACCTTTCTTTCTTGACATGTCTTTACCTCTGCTCTGTGATGCTCTCCTTCCTCCTCTCTATCGTCACTCACCCCAGATACTGCCTGTGGTTGGCTTCCGCCCCTCACCTCCCCCCAACCCGCGTTTCCCGTCTCACTCCATAGGTGACAGTCTTATCTATTGGAGCACACAACCCAATTCCTTATTCATCATCTCTGATTTCACACCTCCAATTCCTATTCTCTTTATTTTTTTAACTGCCTTTACTTCCTTCCATGAAATCCAGAAAAAGAAAAATCTGACTTTAGAATGAAAAACAAGTTATTTTCCCACATCCATCTTGCTACCCAAAATAATCTTTCTGTGTGTAGAAGCATTGCATATCTCTGGAAGGACTCGTAAGACATTGGTGATGATGATTAGTGAGTAGTAACGGTGATAACTGGGGGGACTAGAGTACTGGGGTAGGAGTGGAAAAGACTTATTCTTTGCTGTGTTCATTTTCATATATTTTGACATAGTATAGTAGGTAATTAATAAGTAAGGCATTTATTAACTAAAAAAAATTATTCTATGGGAATGTCATAATTTTCTCTGAAAATATATTTTTACATGTTTGTAAGCATACATACATACAAATATTGTTTCCTGCTTGTTGGCCATTTCTATCTTATCATGGATTTACTAAGACAATTTGGAAAAATTTTAACTAACTTATGAAAAAGAGAAAAGACATGTTAAGGTTAATATTAACCACTTGAGTAACCCTTGGACTCTTCAAATGCTTCTCAGTACTCATCCTTTTATGTTTCTACAGTATATTAAAACTCATTTTGATAAAATGACCTAGATCTTCAATAGAGAATTTCCAAAAAATGTTTTTTTTAATTTAAACTAAACTTTTTTCTAGAGAGTCCTTCATAGGTATAGATATAACAGATGTATGCACGGGGCATGTATCTAAGTTATTTGTATTATTCAGTATTGATGGTGCCTCCTCCAGATAAAAATTTATATGACAAGTCTAAATCAATTTTCTTAGACATTTCTTTTGGAAATGAGTTTTTAAGGAATCAAGAATGACAATGTCTATTAATAAATATTAAGCAGGAATCTAGGTTTCTTACACAACACATATCTTTATCTTATCTATGGTCAGATAATAAAAATGTTTTTCAGGAACAGTCATTTCAAGTTGACTCGTTTAAAATAAAAAATTACAAGGCTTGATGCTTGACTGGCTTGTTTTGTGAATCAGAATGTAGAATTTGTTTACTTCTTCTTTTCTTTGGCCCATTGAATCCAAGTCATCATCATGGTCCATGGATTCTTCCTCTACAATATCCTTTGGATCTTCCCCTTCTTTTTATTCCCACAGCCATCACAATAGTTGTCCCGAACACTTCCCCTAGAGGACCAGTGAAATAGCCTTCTAGCTAGTCTTCTGTCTTCAATTTCTCCCTTTTGTAATCCCTCCTACCCACAACTCTTGAAAGAATCTCCCACACCTTTTGCTAGAATTTACAGTGGTTTCCTATTGCCCATATTTTAAGTCTGAACTCAGTACTCAGAGCCCCTTCACCAACTCCTCCCAGAGCCGCAGCATTCCTGCATCACCTGCTGCTGTTCTCCAGTCAAGCTGATCTTCCTACCGTCCCTCATACACAATGGTCTCATTCCTGATCTTCTGCACATGGTTCCCTCCACCAGGCAATTTCCACCAACTCTTTTAAAATCCAACCAAAACAGGGCACCTGAGTGGCTCAGTGAGTTAAAGCCTCTGCCTTTGGCTCAGGTCATGATCTCGTGGTCCTGAGATCGGGGCCCACATGGGGCTCTCTGCTCAGCAGGGAGCCTGCTTCCTCCTCTCTCTGCCTGCTTCTCTGCCTACTTGTGATCTCTCTCTCTCTGTCAAATAAATAAATAAAATCTTTTTAAAAAATCCAACCAAAACAGTATTACTTGCACCAGCCTCCCTGGTTTTGCCCCCAGGCAACAGAAAGTGCTCCTGTGTACTCTCAGCATCCAACTGTTCTCAGATGCACCTACTTCATAGGTTCCCATATCAAGTGTGTATCTTGTCTCCATAACTGATACATTGTTCTTTAAAGTCAGGAGTTTGCGGGGCGCCTGGGTGGCTCAGTTGGTTGAGCGACTGCTTCGGCTCAGGTCATGATCCTGGAGACCTGGGATCAAGTCCCACATCGGGCTCTCAACTCGGCAGGGGGCCTGCTTCTCCCTCTCTCACTCCGCCTGCTTGTGTTCCCTCTCTAGCTGTGTTTCTCTCTGTCAAATATTTTTTTTTAAAAAATCTTTTAAAAAAAATAAATAAAGTCAGGAGTTTGGGTTTGCCTTTTTTTTTTTCCTCCTGTAACCTTTTCTCAAAAAATGCCTGCTGAATGCATGGATAATCAAGTGACTGCACGTGAACATGAAGGTCTGGACTCAGAGTAGTCAACGTTGGGTATACAGAACTACTGAAAAGAAGTATCACTTTGAGTAAGATTTGGATCTTTTTTTTCTAAATGTTAAGCACAGAGAATCCTCAGGTTTCAACCTGACTCTGCAACTTGACTCCCAGGGCTCTTCTCTTTGAACCTCCCTATAGGATTCCTGGAAATTTCATGAATTCATGAAGATTATAAATTAATTAAATGTATAACTAATTAATGATAAAATAATAAATTTATTAATTTTTCCATAGTTTACAGCTGCTAATCCAGCCGAAGCCAGAGACTGGGTGGATCAAATCAGTTTCTTGTTAAAGGGTAAGTATCCTTATTACCAAAACAACACTTAAGTAGATTTGCAGTTGAAATTATATTGCGTAAATATAATCCACAAGCATCAATCTGTATTTTGTTTTCTGTTCATTGTCCCTTCTACTACCCCTTCTATTATAACCACAAACAGAACCATGTATGAATCAGAAGATAAAGAAACCATCAACCCAGAGATGACCTCTGTGGTATTCATAATCACTAGAAAAGGAGCTTCTGAAAATCAGCTCAGCTCAATTAGGTGTCTCTCAACCCCTTATGTTCTGGAAAGGAAATTCATGATACCAAATGTAAAGTCACCTAGATACAATTTAGGTCCCAAATCGTCTTGTTTGAAACTTAGCAGGAAGTAGAATTCTATACTTATCAAGGTGGCCTTCATCAACATGGACATTAAAAGTAAACTGTTCTTTCCCAAACCACAGTAAAATCTCTCTTGCTTTGGGATGGGTTGAGTCCTGCCTGAAGATGTTAAATGACCGCTCTTAGAGTACCCTCTGCTGGCCAGCCTGCAGGCATACCAGTGACAGTGACCCAGGAAGGCTTATCTGGGAGTGGCCTGGCAGGTAGAAACAGCCAACTGAGTCTGTCACTTGGCATCAAATAATCCATGCTAGACCATCATGGCAGGACCCTACTGCCGCAGGAAGGTGGAAATGCCAACACTGTGCATGGCCCAAGACCTAGGGAGAAGTGCACTAGCCTAAAAACGCCAAGCCTTTTCATCTCCATTTTTTTTATTCTGCTATAAGATTTTATTGTGGATAAAAAGAAGGAAGCACCGGAGCCTTAATTACAAGAATTGCCTGTTTTACTCAGTTTATGCCTTTACTATCACAAATACAAATGATTGCATCTACCAAGAGCGTCACATATAATAGACTGGAACTAGGCAAACATGAACACTGATGGCAAGACTACAGGGTACACTCTCATCTAGGTGCCTTGGATTTATGCGTGTAATATACCCCTAAGTGTGTAAACCTCAATAAAACTCAAAGCAGCTTTATTGAGCTGTACCCTGTGGTACTTTCAGAATCCCACATTGAAGAAATTATTCATTCCATTTTATTTTAAAACAAACAAAATAATAACATATGGTTTAAGCCACAAATGTGTCTTTGATCCCTTCCTCATATGAGGTGGCACCAGAATTCTGATGAAAATCGTTGCAAAATTTTTATTAAATGCCTAATCAAGCCAAACAGTTTTATTGTGTTTTGAAATGAGCGTTGGATGTCTCTCCATCCATTCCTTACCCCTGAGTACCCTGACTGCACTCGCCCATCCTGCAGAGGCCCCCTCAGCAGGGTTTCAGAGAGCCTTCTGTACTAGACATCCGAGAGCAAACCTTCCCAGTTCCCCATTAAAATAAAAAACCAATCTCCCTCTCCTGCCCTGTGCTCCCCAGTGCTGTAACGACTCAACATCCTCTCTGCAATGACCTACTTTGAGGTCAGCCAGCCTGCACAGTTGCAAAAGGACATGGTAACCACACAGCTCAGCCATTGCATTTCATCTCGCATGACTGTCACATTTTTCTGTATCTCACTGTCTCTTGTTCGTCCACTCATGCCCATTTTTCTCTTTATGAACAAACTTGTCTGGCATCCCGCAGTGAGATCATGTAGGTGATGAGCCTCTGACATCTCAGCTACCCTCCGGGAGCCACCATCGCTTCCAGTGCTCTGCACACCCTGGGGAGCCACGGGCCATCCCTCACCCTTTCTCCACTTGGCAAATAATGCGCGGTGGCTGGCATTTCCTCTTCTGGACTTATTCTCATCCCTTCGCCTCACGTGCTCATTCGCGCACTCCTACTTTCCAGAGCTGCTTCATCCTGATCAAGTTTTATTGCAAGGAAGGATTTATGTTGATGGTTTAAACCTGACACAGTGCTAGTCTGGCCTTTTCTATAGATTTCCTGGCACCAAGGCCCACATTAGAAATAACAGCACTTAACCTAGCGTTTCATTTTCTTTTGACATATTTTATTCTCATCCCTCTGCCTCCTTCTCCCTCTTTCCTTCCCTGCCTTATTCTTTCCTTTTTTCTCCCCATCTTGATTCATTGTCATCTCTGCCCTGGCAGATCTGAGCTCCTTAACCATTCCATGTGAAGAGGAGGAGGAAGAGGAGGAAGAGGAAGAAACGTATGATGATATTGATGGTTTCGATGCCCCAAGTTCTGGTTCCCAATGCAGACCTGTCATCTTGCCTGGGAGTATGGAGCTAAAAGAGCCCACAAAGGAGGCAGAAGAAGATATTTATGAAGTCTTACCAGGTGAGAAATTTTATCTTCTGATTATTTTCTATTAGTTTCAGAAATTCTTGGCCTGGTGGAAGAATATAATTTTGAAACCTCAAGAGGAAGCCAACACTCTGAAGAACAGAACATAGGGAAGCTTCAGTGAAGGTTCTATGATTCCCAGTACAAAAGCTCTCCCTTGCTCTGGGAGCAGGATGAATTGATGAGGGCGTGTCTTTCACCTTTGCCATGTGAAATAACTTATTATGTGTGTTGATAAGGTGAAAGTGCCAAATCTACTCATGTTGGCCTTCATTGGTTTACTTTGGATCTCAAGGTGGGTCCTCAGAACTCTCGAGTTTCAACTTCTTTCGGTGTAAATGTGAGAGTTGATATAAAGTCCCCTCAAAATGATAAAGGTTATGAAAAGTCTAAAGGAATACAAATAAGTGCTGACAGACTTTGTCAGTGACGGAAGAGGACCCTGACAGAACACCACTCATCAGTACCTAGTGCAGGTAGACCAGAAATCTAATCGCCTCTCTCGCACATAAACCCGTTTCCTTTGCCCACTGTTACAGCGGGCCCATATACGTCTTTCTTTTCTTCCAAAGGCATGATATCTGGCTTCTCAAAAGATATAGAGTCATCACTGCTTCTGCATAGCCCCTTCTTGTGGGAACAGCAGCAGCTGTTGAACAACGGAGCACAGTGGGGGTCGGACTGTGGAAAACTGAAGCCTGAGCCTTTTAATTGGGAGGTAGTTAGACCACAGGAATGCTGAATCTTCAAGTCCATTCAGAAAGATCGCTCCTGTGGAAATTTGCCAGGAGTTCAGTGCTCTGCTGAGAAATTCAAGTTAAGCTGAAATTTATAGCAATTGAAACCTCAATCCCAGATGAACTTAGGAACTAAGGTGAATCTAACACTCAGACCCCTGGAGACAGGACTGGTTGCTAAAAAGCCGGGTCAGTAAGCAACTTGCATTTCAAGGCTAAGAAGAAGGTCCGACCCCCGTCAATGCTGCATTTGTCTTTTCCCTTGTGGGGGTGGAGCGGGGCGGGGGCGGGGGAGAGCCACGTCATTGCTTCCCGAGTCAAGGAGTCGGCTGCGGCCCCCGTGTCTCCCCCTTGCTGAGGACTTTGCCCACCTCCCCACCCACGAGGGAGAGCCTGCTCCTTCTCCTAGCACTTCCTGCCTCTGCCATCCCGACTTCCCGATCCTTTTTGTTGTGTTTTATTATGCAAATGATATCTTGGTTGAGGTCGAGCCATTTCTTGTGTCTGAAGTTAAAAAAAAATGATAATTTCCTCAGCAAGTCATCGTCGTTAATGAAGTTTTACAAAAACAGATACAACCAAAGGAAAATAAAATTTCACAGGTGATAAATTTTTCCAATTTCCCTGGCAGAATTCGATAGGATTGTTAAATTAAGAGTGAAGGTGTCTGTTAGAAAGCAACGAGCAGTGATGGGTAATTTTATAGAGTGGAAAATTGAATCAAATTGCTACATTAAAACACAGCTCCTCTGAGAATCTTCCCTTTCACAGTCTGCTCCATTGCAACAGCAGGGTGCAGAAATGGATCTAATTCACAACACTCCCTAAAAGGAGATGTACTCCCCAACTTGGCCAGAATCTTCTTAGGGAGCTCACATACCATTCACTCCCATCCAGGCTGGGAGAAATATCCGGGTGACTCTCCACAGTGGGTTACAGCTATGGAAGAGTGCTCTGGGGAAGCCTCGCTGAACCACTCGGCCTTTTGGGGAGCAAAGAAGGGGATTTTCATGCACCAGGTTTAGTTCTCAGAGGAACGAGAGAGGAGGGGGCTCGTGCTCAGAGCCGAGAGCAAAGGGCAGGAAAGAGAAGGAGCCTGGGGAAAGAAGAAGAGTTTGAAACCATCACCTTACCCCAGATGCTGGGTCAGTGAATGCATGACTGACTTCTAAATGACCATCCTTCCTTTGCCTCCTCAACTCCTACCCTCAGCAGTCCCAGGACCGCCGAGGGTCCCAAGGCATGCCTCCAAACTTTGTACCAGTTCAGATGTTGCAGTGGACTCCGGGGACATGGACGCTGGCCTGCTCTCCCAAGGAAAGCCACTTCACCCATGCTCACAACTGTGTCCTGGCAGTGAGGAGGGCCATACTGCAGGAGAGCAGGGGTCTCTTTCTCCAGACTAGGGCAAGTGCAGCTAACTTGCTTATATGTTTCCAAAGGACAGTGCTGTTGCCAGCCGACAAGTTCTTTCCCTAAAAGAACCATCCATCCACCACAGTTTTTAGAGACAACGTTGGAGGTAGGCTATGTTGGCATTTAATGGTGATAAGAATATTTCAGCCCTGAGTCTCCATCCCCCAGCTTCCCACCAACACCACCCAGCTTGTTGCCTCTGGAATTTTCTGTTCACTATACATGTACCACAGTACCAGCCCTGGAGGAACTGAAAGGGAATATGAGGGCAGCTGACATTGCCTACCCTCTGCTGCCATCTCACCAGATCTCCCGTGCAGATGAGAAACAGCAAGGTATTGCGGGCAGACGTGCTGGCTCTGAGTCAGAATGGACCTGCGTGGCCACCTGCTAGCTGTGAGGCCTCGAGCAAGTGATTTGCCCTCTGTGTGTGTGATTTTCCCACCTGTCCAATGGGGATAACAATAGTTCCTGTCGTAGAGGGATGCCGTGAGAACCCAGAACTGGAGTGTGTACAGCATAGAGCAGAGCACACAATGAGTACTCCACGCAGCCTGGCTGTTAGAAATTTGGTGGTGGTTAAATAGGAAGTGTTACTTCCTTGAAAAATTGAGGGATGGCCAGTTCCCCGCCTCCACCAACCGAACCTGAGACAGTCCAGTTGGACATTCTCAGCTATATGTATGAAGCAGGTGAAATTGAAAATCCTGAGCAGATGGAATGTGGAGCGCACCTTCTGCTCAGGCCCGTGTTTACTGCAAGGACAGGTGCTGGGTGGAGGGATGGCCAGCAGTAACGTTGGACAGTGCTAACACTGCATACCCACCAGAAGTCACATGACTTGGGCTTCTAACATTGGTTTCATTATAACAGGTAAATGGACTTTGCAGAGAATACTTAGCACTGATGGTTCTGCTACTCCTTCCTTTTTGGGCTGGGGCCTACACAAGCCTCAAGGTCTCTATGGGAAGGCCATGTAAGTGAGATCTCCCTTTAGGAATATAGTATCAGTGGTCTTCCTAGAAGAGAGAAAAGTGCTTGTAACACATACCGAGTCAATACAAAAATGTTTTTTCCTAATCAAAATAATGTATGGGTCATCAAATTAAATGCATTACATCACATTGATCATGGGATAATTAGCATTTGCTACATGGCTGGCACTGTCCTTCCCAGGAGGGAAAACCAGAGCGCTCGAGGTTTTCAGCCAAGACCACAAAAATGTTAGTCCTGGGTAATATGGTTTCAAGGTTGGTATCCAATGGGATTACTGAACATCCGTGTTGAGCATATGGGGGCCCTTGATTTTTAAGATCTCATTTGCAGTAGATTAAACTGTAGGGAACTACCACAAAGAAATGCTAAGGCAATCTATGGAAGATGGGAAGCTTTTCTGAGCTCTCTCACCCCTCCCCGGAAATTATTTTACAGGCTAGCACAGGCCCAGTTTTGTGATTCAGTATTCCATAAAAGGACAACTTTTATCAGGTTTCACTTTGGGGCCTCAAAACTGGAATCCAGCAAGGCGCCTGAGACCATTACGGCTTTAGTGGGGCCTCGTCGCAGCCGCAGTGACAACAGGATCTGGCTGTGTTCTCCGGAGACATTTCAGGAGAGCAAACGGGAAGAGAGACAATGAGTTCTCCCTAGGAATTTCTGTGTGCATTCTGTTGCTGCCCACACTGCCCCGGAGGGTTATTACAGATCCCAAAACCAGATTGCTTTATAATAAAGCATATCACTGGGTGGGTTTTTTGGTTTTTTGTTTTTTTAATTTGAGTCAAATGGAAACAAGCCTTCTGTGGAGTTATTTTCCCCCTTTGCTGTTGCCCAGACCCACAGGAAGAAGAAATGGCAAGAGTAGGTCTAAGAAAAGACAAAAACAGATGCCAAAAACACAAAAGTTTATGAAGAAAGGGATTTTCAGTTTCATGGAAAAGCAACCGCACTCCAATGGGGGAAATATCAAAGCGTTGATGCCACGGGGAGGCCTGAGCTTCCCAGCCCTTTCTGTCTCTCACTCCCGTGCACGCCGGGCCCCGGCCGCAAGGTGCTCTTTGGCCAACACCAGAACCAGAATTGTGCTAAGGTTTTCTTCACCTAGAACATCCTCCCTGAGCTCAGCCTCTGGAACCCTACGCCTGCTGCTCACATATGGCTCCTCAGTGACACCCTCCCAAATACTCAACTAGAACTGAGTTCCGTTCCAGCCCTTACGACAGTGATTTGTATTCAGGTCTTCCTCCTCCAATTAGTAGGTGCTCCATTATTATTCGTGAAATTAAATTCAGTGATTCCAAGTGTTGCAGTTAGCACAAATTGGATTTAATATCATGTACATCAAGACCCATACCACAGAGATAGGATGCAAATATTCTGAGGTAACAGTTGAGATTAAAAACTATACAACAGAGAATTAAGTGTGTTATTAGCATCTTGCTCATATTTTCCGTGTTGTCTGAAGAGGTGCTGTCGCGTCCACAGATTTATAGCGTATCTGCGCCTGCCGTGGAGTGCTTTCCATTTCCACTTTCCTGCATGCAGTCTCTGTACTCCAAGTCTATCTGCATTTCTGTTGCATCTGTCACCAGAGCACCTTGACATCTGGTCGCCCACTGATCCATTTGGCATTTTTTAAGCTTCTGTCACCTTGCTTTGTTTAGGGGAAGTGATTTCCCTCTTTCTGATCCAGTCTTTTTTCCCAGCGTTGTTCTCAGTTCAGCCGATGTCGGAGGTGTCATGGGAAGCTGGCTCCTCTCTGTGCCTCTGCCATGGAGTCGGTGTCCTGTTCCTTTCAGCCTCTCATTAGTGCCCTGACATTGTGCCAAGAGCGTTGATTGAAATCAACTCTCTGGATACCGAGGCTCATTTGTGATGCCCCACAGTTCTCTCACATGTTCACACAGCTCACAGAATCTTCCTCAACTGTTTTCCCAGTTGAGATGAGATATTTGGGAATCAAGTAGAGCATTTAATGTAATAAGTGGACAGTAATCTTTAGAGGTTAATTTGTTTAAGACCTATGTAAGGTTGGGGTCCCATATGCCCTGTTAGGAGCAAGGACCATTATAATCTATTACTGTTTAAAGTTGAGCTAGCACATAAATTTTAATTCTCTCTTAAATGAAGATGTATTCCAGTAGGTGTAATGTTAAAATGCCTCATAATATTCTTATAAAGAAGTTCAACAAGCCTAAAGAAAAAAATTTTTCAAAATAATCTCTTTAAAATTGAAGGTTCATTTTACAGATGAAAAAACAAACTGAGAAATCTAGCTGTTTAACCCACCCTCTTTTGCGAGCAAAGAGACATTTCTTTCTGTTGTCAGTAATTGGTTTTCTGGACTTTGGAGTATGAAAGATGCCGGTTTGATCTCACTGAAAGATGCCAGGTAAGGTGGCCACCTCTCTGCAGCTGGGAAGGTGCTGAGAGTTGCTGCCTCTCACACCGGCTGTGGAGAGCATTGCCTTCACTATATGATGGTTCCTCCATAGTCATGTTTTCAAAGGCACAGCACCCAGCCTCTCGCATCAGTAGCTAGGCTTCTTGACTTGATCCCATTTTCAGCCACCTGGGAAGGTCAATATTACGGAGAACAGATGTGGGGATTAGAGCTTCCCTCTCCACATCCATCACAGAAGAGCTCAGGAATGGTGGGGAATGATATCTAAGACCTATGTCCAGCATTCTGCTTTCTTTCTAGGTGACTACACAGGCACAATGGGAATCAGAGTATCTGGTCTGGAGTCGAATGACATAGAACAGATTTTTATTTTTCCCATTTTTGTACTATGACTAGATTAAGTGCTGTTGCCTGAAAGGATAAAGGAATCAAGTTTACTTTTCATTTTTATCATTGCAAATACATTTACATTCTCCTATTTTACAAATGCAAAGAGCAGGCAAGCCACTTTCAATAATTTATTTTAAAATCAATGCTAATGAGGTTATGTCTCGTCAGTGGCCGAGTTTTACAATAAAGTCTGATTTATTTAGAAAAGATCTTTGGTGTAGCTTCCCATCTAATGGTGGTGGGAAGGAGGTGGAGTCGCAGGCACGGTGACCCTCCAACTTCGGATCCAATTTGTAATTCACAGCGGAGATCTGACCCAATTTACATTGATTAGAATTGGGAGGAAGAGACATCTGTGCACAGACAGCAAAGGTAGAATAAACTGTCTCTGCAAAAGTGCCTAAGCACAGGAAATTGTTGGTCTTAGTGATGGAGTTATTTGGTATCAGCAGAAGAGATGCTCCCTGCCCAACTTACTGGGTATCTCTATAACTGAGACCATACAAACTCTTCTTTCAGGGCTTTCAATCCTGTGAAATTGGTCCCATGTCAAAAAGGAAAAGCATCAGGGCAGAGGAAGGAAGGAAGTGGGCAAGTAATAGCAAGACAATGTGCAAAGAATGATGTTTAACGTGATTTATTTCAGCAAGGTATTTCCGATATTTGATTTCACTCCTCCATTATCTCACATCTTTATTCCTCACGGTAGGGAGTGGGAAGCACTACAAGTGGTAAGTAGGAAATTCTCTGCTGTGAGGCCATACATGAAGATAAGAAGAGTTGAGTTCTTTCCCCACAGAATCTTGTAGGGCAAATAAATATTATATATATATGATATATATATATATATATCATATATATGATAATTTTTAATCTGGGAGACATATGACTCATTTCCTCAGAACATCAATCCCTTAATTTTTATTTTTGCAGGAAAATTGTATCATTTTGTACGTGAAATGAATTACTTCTTTAATGTTCTATAGAGCTCTAACATATGGTTAAGCTGTTTCTTCTTATTTATGAGCTCAGAGTTTACTTACACCATTCTGACCAACTCATATTGCTCTGTAAAACTTACATTAAAAAAAAAAAGGACTGTCCCTAGAATATCTCCTCAAAGTTTCAGTTAGTGGCATAACGATGGAGAAACAAGCCACATAAATGCCCCAAGACCCATGAAGGGAAAGTAAGTGTCGACCAAAAAAACCCCTAAGTATTCAATACTCAAAATGTTGTTTATTATGCCCTATTCATTGTGTATGTGTTGGCAGGGGTGAGGGGCTGCTGCACAGAGATGATGAAAAAGAGAATAGCAACCGTATTTTTGCTGATATTACTTCACATATAAAATGGCTTAATATGATTCTAGTACTCATGCTTTCTTTATAAAGGCTCAATTCCCATGGTATTAGGTAGTGTGAAGTCTGAGATGAAGCAGGTTAAGAGGGTAAGACACAGGCTAATCATGTTGTGACTTTGACCATATAAACACTTGATTGGAGTTAGACAATAGCACTGACTTAGAAACCATTGCGTACCTGCAGCAATTAATTAAAAGACCATTCCAACTGCCCTCAGGAGCTTACACTCTAATGAAAAAGACAGACTGAATAACAACAGTAAAAAGATAACTACAAGCCCCACGTACTAGGAACATAAAATTACCTACATGACTGGCTTCTGCTACAGCTGAACAAAAGTTGATACATTAAGGACTAATTAATCATGGAGGGTTTAAACACATGCTTAGCCACACATACACACACACACACACACACACACACGGTAACTCTGGATGCTTACATAGAGACGATACATTTAGAAGAGAATTCTAGAAGGAGAAGAGAAATAGAGCTTGAAAGAAAAGGATCAGGATTCTAGGGATAGGTGCCTAAATAAACAATCCAGTGAACTAAAGTCTCCACAAGGGCAGGGACCTTGCCAGTCTTGTCCATCGCTGCATCTCCACTTCGTAGTGTAGCATCTTGCATAGAGTAAGCACTTGAAAACATTTGTGAATGGATGAATGGGGAGGGAAGGAGAGGACCAATTTGAAGATGTGAGATGATTTAAGAAAAAAAAAGAACAATTATTGCCTTGAAAAGAGCATGATGAGCTCTGAGGAAGAAGACCCACCAGTACAAGAACATGAGACTATCAACCACTAATTACTAATGTTGATCATGTTTATCCCCTCAGATGAAGAGCATGACGTAGAAGAGGATGAGAATGGCACTCCACATAAAGGAGGTATGAGAGTTTCACAAATACACAGGCACTGGCTAGGACGTTCAGGCTTCTGACTAGAGAAGGCATCTTTCTTCAGACTACAGACATTACCGGGCTCACTAATTAAGAGGCTACTGTTGTGTCGACCCTCAAAAGTCCCAGATAAGATGACTGGATAGGGAAATATCTCAACCTTCAAAGCAGCCACTCACCTTAATTAATGTTCCCAGCTAAGATTTATCCTAGAGAGGGTAAGAACCCAAACCAGATATTTATTTTTTCCTATCAGAATGTCCTAAATCAGTACAGTGAAAATAGAATTGCCTCGTCTCTAAGAGATCAGAGGATTGAGAATGGAAAGAATGGAAATGTCTCCTCTCTGAGAGCCCCGGAGATTACAAGTTCAGAGGGGAATGGAAATGTGTCAGATCTGAAAAGTGAATGTGGGGTGAAAGATAGAACTGCTTGGTGATGCTGACTTCTGATGGCCTGGTTTGATTCCAGACACATTTGGAAATGAATATGTAACAGGTTTGTTGAATACAAGATTATGTCTTATTCTTCCCAGACTGTTAACCATGCTTCAGGCAGTTAGTGAGCCCATCCTTTTCTAAGGTCAGATGCCCCTCCAAAGCCTCCTTAAGTGGACCAAGGACCTATTCCATCCTTGTCAGTGAATGAATGCGAATTGCAAGGGCCACCTCAAGGGCATTCATCCCATCAGCAGAGCCTAAATTGTGGCTGATATAGATACTAGCTGATTTTTTTTTCTTAGAGATTCTGTGAAAGTCTTAAACCTAGGAGTTCTTCCCAGCTTTCTCCCCCCTGGTCCCTCCACATTTCCAGGCCCTTCCTTTTCCCATTCTCCTCTTCTTCACATCTTTTTTTTTGGGGGGAGGGGGGTGTAAAGATTATTTATTTATTTATTTGACGGACATAAACACAGCTAGAGAGGGAACACAAGCAGGGGGAGTGAGAGAGGGAGAAGCAGGCTTCCCGTTGAGCAGGGAGCTGGATGCAGGGCTCGATCCTGGGACTCCAAGATCATGACCTGAGCTGAAGACAGTCGCTTAACCAACTGAGCCACCCAGGCGCCCCCTCTTCCCAACTTTTGTTGTTTCTTCTCTTTATTATCCACACAGCAAGGACCCTTTCTCCTAAGGTTCATGCTCTGTGGGAAGTGAATATGTAACATTTAGTGAAGGACCCAATTTCATCAATGCCTAACTTCTCCCAGAGAGAAGAGGAACATCAGAAGTCAGGTGTCATAGCAGGAGAAAAAAAGAAAGAACTGGCACAAGTATGGCCCAGGATTAGCATAGCTTCCAGTGAGTACCTCCTAACAATGAACACATATAATTAAATCCATTCTGAAACCTACTTTCTACCATTTCCTACCCACTGTGCAGAATTCCAATCGTAAATCTGTTTTCTGACCAAACTGTGTCCCATGTCTTTTCTCAACCAACTTCCATCACCAGTGCAGGAAAGAAGCCCTTCAAATGAACAGCTTGAGTGGAATAGCTATAAACTTCCTGTGGCCAGCTTTATAGTAAATTTCATTCAGGAAGCAGCAGTCTCTGGCAAAAGTCTAAAATCCAGTTTCAGACTCCTCTCTCATCACATTTCCTCTTTCACTCTTTCTTTCTAAGGTTCTATCTTGAGTGAGGGCATAGTGAGGGGAGATTTATTTCCTAAATGTTCCAACAGCTCTATTTCAAGTAGTTTTTAAAAAAAAAAAAAACTTCCTTTTGTTCCTTATGTCTCCTGCCGCCAAAAAAGGTGTTGTTAAAGTGTAGTGAGCTCTAAATATGCTTCTATGGGGGCGCCTGGGTGGCTCAGTTGGTTGAGCGACTGCCTTCGGCTCAGGTCATGATTCCGGGGACCCGGGATCGAGCCCCACATCGGGCTCTCTGCTCAGCGGGAAGCCTGCTTCTCCCTCTCTCAGTCCCTCTGCTTGTGTTCCCTCTCTACCTGTGTTTCTCTCTGTCAAATAAATAAAATCTTTAAAAAAAAAAAATAAAAAATAAAAAAAAATAAATATGCTTCTATGGTTTATATTCCCACCAGTTATAATGATTGGTGACCTAGTGATTAAAAAACGGAGGACTTTTTGCTCTCTCTGCAGAATCTGAGGCAGGAATTTTTATTATTTGTGTTTACTTATTTATTTATTGAATTTATACAGTGCCTTTTCTCCAAAGGAGCTATAGAAATGGCAACAAATATGGAGCATCCAAATGTCATCACTTAGCTTTATAACAATAAAATGTACAGGTCCAAGGAAAGAGTAGGCAAGCCCATGAAGGCATATAAAAGGGAACGCTAGGGCAATGTGAATTGTTTTGGGGGGGTTAATTTTATTTATTTGACAGAGAAAGACACAGTGAAAGGAACATAAGCAGGGATTGTGGGAGAGAAAGAAGCAGACTTCCTGCAGAGCTCTATCCCGGGACTCCAGGACCATGACCTGAGCCAAAGGCAGACACCTAATGACTAAGCCTCCCAGGCGCTCCAACAATGTGAATTCTTATGTAACAGACAAGCTACACAAGTTTGGTTCACTTAGTTTTTTTTCTCAAGTGTCATGTGTCTTTGGCAGTGTTTGGGGCAGAGGTGGGACGGTGGAAGGGGGGAATATTCTCCTAAAAGATACTATGGCTAGCAGGGTTACCTTTAAAATCCACATACTGTTCTCCAGAGCTCTTCCAGGGATCCTGGTCCCAGAAATGCTGTGCTTTCCCGTGATAGAATTACTAACATTTTTAAAGCCCAACTAGATCTTATCAGAAGGCTGGGGGGGAGGGGGATTCAGGAATTCAGTTTATCCTCATTGAGTGTTAATGACCCTATAAGATGTAATTTCTTTTATTTTATTCTGTTACCTAGAAAATCTATCACAGCCTTGTAGTATTGATTGTTCAATCTATAAAGAGCTCGGTTTACAGCATGACTGTTAGTAACAGGGTTATTTTAATGAGTGACTCTTCAACACCTCAGATTCTTAGTAAATTGCAACCCATCAGCCTAACAGTCTTAATGCTAAATGTCTTCCACTATAAGAGCTTGTCTCCCTTCCCTATCATGAGAAGGCAATGTCCAGGTAACCAAAATGAAAACTCGTTCTGTACTGTTTATATGAAAACTCCTGGCCATTGGCTTGGGTCTGCCATGCCAAATAAAAAGCCGAGCGGGAGGCACAATTCATCCGTAGATACATCAAACATCTGACCAAGGAAAATCTCCAAACAGGTTGTTTTCCCTCTAAAATTGTGGGCAAAATCAGCCAAAAAGGAGCCCACAAGCGGTAATTTCTGCAGGACAATACGTGGTCACTGATGAGCTTCCACCACGAAGGCTTCTCTCCACGTTAGTGCGCATAGCAATGGAGCGATTCCACAAAAGAAACAGGGAAAACACAGAGGTCTTTGCAGCTCTCACTTTTTGAAACCTACTTCCCAAGACCAAACATGAATTGAGCATCATCCAGCTACAATTTTGGCCCAATAAAAGGAGCATAGGAGATGAAGATCAGGATCTGTCAGTATTCTCTGGTTCAAGATCATACTTAAAACATTTAAGGACCATTGAAACTTCCAAACTCAGATTAAAGGGCTATGAAAACAAGCAAATGGTAGTGTTCAGCTGCTCTTTCTGTTCTGACATCCTAGCCAGTGGAGTTTGGCAAATTTTGGGGTTTTTTAGTTTGTTTGTTTTTGCTTGTTTGTTTGTTGGGATTGTATTTATTTATTGGAGAGAGTGCTTATGAGTGTGGGGAAAGGGCAGAGGGAGAGAGAGAAACAGACTCCTTGCTGAGCAGGGAGCCCCACTCAGGACTCAATCCCAGGACCCCGAGATCATGACCAGAGCCGAAGGCACAACTAACTGAGCCACCCAGGCATCCTGGCAAGTTTCTTCATGCCTTTCATTCTGATATAGTTAGTAAGCTATCAGACTGAGTCTGCTTTAATGGCTGCCTTAGAAAATATTCCAAGTCCTCCTCCCCGGACATGGGGCACCTGGGTGGCTCAGTTGGTTAAGTGACTGCCTTTAGCTCAGATCATGATCCTGGAGACCTGGGATCGAGTCCCACATCGGGCTCCCTGCTCGGCGGGAAGCCTGCTTCTCCCTCTCTCACTCCCCCTGCTTGTGTTCCCTCTCTGGCTGTGTTTCTCTCTGTCAAATAAATAAAATCTTTAAAAAAAGAAAAAAAAGAAAATATTCCAAGTCCCTACCAGTGGGTCACGGCTTTGGCCTTCTGTTTCCATTTCTCACCTCCCCACGGTCTAGCAAGGACTGGCTTTATCCATCTTCCCATTCTGTTTCTCTTTTCCATAATTTGTTAAGTTGCTCCCATAGCCAGGACTCACCCTTTGGCTCATCAAGTAAATGTAAACAACATGCTGACCTGCCTTTTAGCCTCCTTTCCTTGGTCACACTTTGAATTCAGGAGCTACACGGTGTCTCCCAAACAGAAGTCCAAGGTGATATATGAACTATGGAGGAACACAGTCAAGTTCTGTTGTCCCTAAGGAGGAAGACAGGCAAAAAAGTGTCCTGGTCCTTTTTACCTTAGAACTCTCCACGTCATAGAGGCTCATTTTCAAATGCTGACCCTGTCAACAGTAGTACCAAGCTGGCCTCCATTACAGGAGAAATGACTATTACTGGTTTTAAAGAAGTTGGTGTGCAATGACAAATGTTTTGCAATAAATACCTAGAGAAGAGAGAAAAACAATATATTTTTAAACTTAGACTGTTGCTATTCTTTCTATGGCATTTTATTTGCTGGGAGCTTAGCTTCTCTTATATGAGATAAAGAAAATAAGATGCTCCCCTTTTTTTCCTCTAGAAAAAGTCCTTCTCAGCTCTGCTAGCAATTTAAATGCAGTGATCATACCCATTAGCTTCTCTATCATTGTAATTGTTGTTAATTGTTATAACTGTTTTAGTTATTAGTGGTGTCATTATTGCTCTGGTCCTCTGTCTGTTTTATGCTGAATATATTAGTGCTTTGCTTTTGAATTACCAGGCTTTATTTAGTGCAAAGTTACGTTTTTTTTCTGGAGAGACATTGAGAAATGCTGGCATTAAGCTTTATTCTTTGTTTTTCATTCCAAATGGACAGACTGGAAAAAAAAATAATTAGATAGAATAATGTCCTCAAAATGAGAATGCGGATGCTTTGAATTAATTAAATGGTCAGAATGCTGCACCGTGTCTGATCTCAGACTGCTGCTAGAGTCGTCTAAACCTAAAGGAACCTCAATCCAGTCAAAAGAGGAGATCTTCTCTCAGGGCCCCAATTCCTCACTGGTCTAAAGATATCAGTCTCCTCAGGCACTCCCTTATTTATTAAAAAAAAAACCAAACAAACAAAAAACTGGGCAAATTTAGGGAGAAGCTGGACTACCCCTGCAAACTTCCAGGCCTTCAAGCTCTTCCAGAGACAGAGGGTCAGGAATGAAGCCCTCCTTCACCATACCTTGTGTCTCCTTCAAGATCTTTAAAGAACACCTGCTCTTGGGGCACCTGGGTGGCTCAGTTGGTTGGGCGACTGCCTTCGGCTCAGGTCATGATCCCGGAGACCCGGGATCGAGTCCCACATCGGGCTCCCTGCTCGGTGGGAAGCCTGCTTCTCCCTCTCTCACTCCCCCTGCTTGTGTTCCCTCTCTAGCTGTGTTTCTCTCTGTCAAATAAATAAAATCTTTAAAAAAAAAAAAAAAAAAGAACACCTGCTCTCAGTCAGGTGTTCTTAACACATCCAAAGCTTCCGGGAAGCCTTCCATGAAGTTACCTTCCCTGTTCTGCACAGCACCCTCAACTTACCCTTTGAAGGCCTATCACAATCATAGATAAGTGAATATCTGTACGACTCTGTTTCCCAGTGCCCCCCACACTGGAAAGTAGCCCAAAGAGCAGGGACAGTGTGTGACCAAGGTGGAATTCCCAGCCTCCCTCATCGTCCCAGGCACTTAGTAAGTGCTGTGTACATGTCCATTAAATGCTGAGGAATGAATGTAGAGAAGTTGTGTGCACATATACACATAAATGCAAGTCACACCTATATTAAAAAAGAAGTTTGCAATACCGAGTACAAGAATACCTCTGTCTGAACAGCAAGTCCCCATGTTTAACCCTTCATTCTGCTTATTTTTCAAAGCTGTCCTCTTGTGGTTCTAGTTCTGACAATTCTAGTTCTTGGGCTAGGTAAACTATCTGCCGGATTCTGAGCTCTGTCTTCTTTTAGGCTTTAGCTTTTGAAGAACCAGAGGCATTTTCTGTATTTTTTCTTGGAAGGCTCTTGTTTTCTTCCTAGCCTCTCACTTTCCCTGTGATCTGCATTGCTTTTAGAATAGGTCTGTTTCTGGGGCGCCTGGGTGGCTCAGTTGGTTGGGCGACTGCCTTCGGCTCAGGTCATGATCCCGGACACCTGGGATCGAGTCCCACATCGGGCTGCCTGCTCGGTGGGAAGGCTGCTTCTCCCTCTCTCACTCCCCCTGCTTGTGTTCCCTCTCTGGCTGTGTTTCTCTCTGTCAAATAAATAAAAAATCTTTAAAAAAAAAAAAAAAAAGAATAGGTCTGTTTCTAAGTAGTCTCCTCTGGTGTCTTATATGCTCAATATCAAGTCACTTTTTAAATATATACCCGAAAAGTACTCATAGTCTTAGGAGCATTTCCAGGCAAATGGGGAGTAGTACCCCACAGTGACCATCAGCTAAGCCAGACAAAGTCAAGACTTTGCCAGCCTTCTTGCCATTCAGAAATATCAAGTTGTGCTTTAAAAATCTATTTTTAGGGGCACCTGGGTGGCTCAGTTGGTTGGGCGACTGCCTTCGGCTCAGGTCATGATCCCGGAGACCCGGGATCGAGTCCCACATCGGGCTCCCTGCTCTATGGGAAGCCTGCTTCTCCCTCTTTCACTCCCCCTGCTTGTGTTCCCTCTCTGGCTGTGTTTCTCTCTGTCAAATAAATAAAATCTTAAAAAAAAAATCTATTTTTATAAAATTATTTTCTCTATAACATATAAATGCATGAAGAATATTGACATCAATATATATTTCATTCCTGTGATGCCTGGATGGCTCACTCGCTTAAGCATCTGCCTTTAGCTCAGGTCATGTTCCCAGGTTCCTTGCTCAGCAGGGACCCTGCTTCTCCCTTTTCCTGCTGCTCCCCCTGCTTGTGCTTTCTCTCTCTCTCTCTCTCTCTCTCTCTCTCTCAAATGAATAAATAAATAAATAAATAGATAGATAGATAGATAGATAAATAACATTTTAAAATATACATATATATAGGGGCACCTAGGTGACTCAGTCAGTTAAGCATCTGCCTTTGGCTCAGGTCATGATCCCAGGGTTCTGGGATCAAGTCCTACATCAGGCTCCTTGTTCGCCACTCCCCTTGCTTGTGCGCACTCTCTTTGTCTCTCTCTAACAAATAAGTAAATAAAATAATAAAATATATATATACATATATATACTTTTCTAATTTTGTCAAAATCTTCAGGTGATTAATCAACTCCATTATGACTAAAAATACATTAATATATCCTCTGGGAAAACTATCTTCTCTCTTTGGGTACTGATACTTCTCTATTATTTCATGCCCTGCTATCCCCCCAAATACATGCCTTGTCTTTCCAATAGTAAATGTTTTTCTCCCAATGTATTTCTCTTCCGAACACATTCTTAACTCTGTGCTTACCAGCATGGTTGTCTTGTTTGCTGCCCTCTGTTGTTTACTTCATATACAAACAATTATCTTCGTGAAAGAAAACGTGCCTCATTTCCTTATGGTTAACATGTTTGCTTCTGTTTGCAACATCTAAGTCTTCATTAAATAGATCTGCCCCTCCTTGGTTTTTGTGCACTTTAAGATTCTTACTAAAGTTCTTTTCCAGATACAAATGGATTTTGTTCTCCTGTGCCTTTATTATTTGAATTGCTGACAAGTTAGGAACAAGTTTTTTAGAAAGCAAACATAGCCAGTATGTCTGTCCACCCGCACTGCCCACCTGCCTTCCCCCACCTGTTCCCATCCTCAGTGACCAGCACTATCACCCCTCATGGGAGGATCAAAACAAATGAAGGAAAAGGTAGAAACTGGTACAAATGGGGCTCCCAAAAGTCACTTGAATTTTAATTAGAACCCAGGACTCCTGACTCCCATCACCAGGAATCTCATATTCAGCAGGTGCTTTGCGGACATTAGCATCCTAAGCAACGGGAGCACAGCCACATCATCCCAGTCCAGTGGGCATCCACTCCCCTGCCATTCAAATCCCCAGGCCCTCTCCCCCTTTGCGCTCTAGTGTTTAACCTTTCCGGGTAGAAGAAGATCAATACAGATTCTTCATTGCTATGAATCGATGGCTGTCTTGTGGCATCACTCCCATCTAGTCTTGCTGAGAAGCCCAGTAAATCTCTCCAGCCGCTTCAAAAGCTTGCTTTGTCGTCTTTGGTTGCTTTCATTTTTAATGCAGATCACTTTGGTTTCTGTCCCCCTGGGGCTTGCAGATAAATCTTGGCAGGCATGTTCAGGGTCTACAAATGAGATGCTGGAAAAGGGCCAGCCCACCCAGAATTTAGTTGTAACGGACTGAGACACCCTCCTTGGTTCCACTTAAAGACTGGGCTATGCGTAACCATATTTACTGGGTGATTACCTCACATCATACCTGAGTGCAAAGCGTCCAGGATGAAGTTCCTGTGTAAGAGAAGACACCAACATGTGAGACCGTGACGCAGACACAAGCCAATTGACTCAGTCTCTCAGTAAATAGGCCAAAGTTGGACACTTACCCATTCCTTCAAGTGCATTTTGAAGAAAAGCACTGGATAGTTTAGATGCCCAGGATCGAGAATATCTGGCAGGAAAGCTCGGCGTTGCTTACTTACACACCAAGTAAAAAATTACCTGCCTCTTTTTCTTTTATTAATAAGTGAATGTATTTATCATATTATTGAATAGCCTCTGACTAAGGGTGATCTGTAAATATTTAATGTTATTGATCACCCAAGAAGTTAATGATCTTCTTTTCCCACAGTCTTTTGCTCATATTGACTGTTGGCTGTTTCTCATCCCAACCCGCACCTGAATCCTAGGTTTCTAGGGGCAATATTAGATCCCTGGTTTCCACTTGCAGCAAAAATGTGGTGGGCTCCATGGAAAAAGACAGAGTCCTTTTAACTTTGATTTCTTCTCTCTTTGACCAGTGGACTATACCAATTATTATCAGGGCCTATGGGATTGCCGTGGTGACCAGCCGGACGAACTGTCCTTCCAAAGGGGTGACCTCATCCGCATTCTGAGCAAGGTAAGGACATAGGGTGTGGGGCTTGTATCAAAAGTCAATTTTTGTGGGGTGGCTCAGTCAGTTAAGCATCCGACTTTTGATTTGGGCTCAAGTCATAACCCTAAGGTTGTGAGATTAAACCCTGCATCGGCTCCACATTGGGTGTGGAGCCTGCTTAAGATTCTCTCTCTCCCTCTCCTCCTGCCCTTCCCCCCTCTAAAAAGAATCTATTTTTTCACTCTCAATGATGTAGTCACCATAACCAAAATTATTCTATGTCATACATTTCTCTTGTGTACATTACATGGCTCCCTCACACATAAAGTAAATTCCCATTGATTTATAAATGTTAGGGAAAAGTTTAATTGAAAATTCAGATTCAGGAACTAATTTTCAAATTTAAAAGTGCAATAAAGTAGATATATAACACTAAACCATACCAATCAATTCATCCTTTTTAGGGACTTGTGGTGCTTAAAAGGTCATCATTACGTACATAATTAATGACTGTATAATTCCCTTGAAAACATCCTGGCTTGGTAAACCACCTTCTTATGTAATTTACAGATAAATAAGACCGTAATATCATTATGATGGGTGAGAGTCAGCACCAGGTGCCACAGATGGTTTGAGATTGCTGATAAGGCCACAATAGTGAGTCCGACCCCCCAAGAGGCAGCTGACTTTACTCTCTTCCTCAGTCATAAAGTTAATCCCTAGCCCCAGCTAACCATCTCACAAATAGTGTTGATCATAAAAGAATTGGGAAAAAAAATAAAAGGCTAGATTATTGCAGATCCATCATTAATGTGAATATGATTCAGAACTCACAGGCTCCCATTTGAGGGACCAGTGGTGTTATCTTTTGTAAAGAAAGACCGTACACATTCTATATAGGTGGGCTAAGGAGGCAGATTCTATCCCTGAAGTAACATACTAAAAAGTTGTTTCTCTGTGAGGTCAATCAATATCTACAAGCACATTTTTTAAATAGGTACCGTTTGCTCTTTATTTAATGAGTATGTGGATTCCATAAAGGCACACTGAAAACCCATTGTGTTATTCACCCATCATTTGCCATTTATCTTTATTCTGTCCGTGGCCAAGGGTTTGTCTCAATTTGAAGAATACCATAAGGTCCTTAGGAAACAGACCAAGTGCTCGCTTCGGCAGCACATATACTAAAATAGGAAACAGACCAAGACTGACTTAAGGCACCTTGCCAGGGTTGCAAAAAGCCCTCTTAGAACAAGGACCGACCTTTTGCAAGAGTAGGAAGCTGGTAAGCCCTGCTGACTGAGATCACAATCTTCTAGTGATTTCTTCCAGAGTCCTAATTCAGCTCTATCTTAGTGCCATTCTAGTGCAGCTCCAATACACCAAGAATAAATTGGAAACAAAGAAGGGAGTGGACATTGGCCTGATTGGTATTTCAAATGCCCGAAAGCAAGGTTTGCCCTGTAATAGAATTTGTGTACATTACCACACTGGCATTACAGGGGTAATCGAGTTATCCACTCAGGTGTGACCAGGCCTCTGTTTGCCCAGAGCCTGCAGGTGAACAAATTAACTGTTTACATTGTCTGAGGTGCCTGCAGTAAGGGGAGTGGGGGGGCGGAGAACAGAGCCAGACTGTCTGCTGGCCTTCTCTCTCTCGGTCATGATTATTTTGTTTGTTTTGCATGTCTTTTGCCTTTGTTAATGGCTTCTCACTGGGGGTCCCCTTCCTCCATTTAGAAGGGGCTCTGTGGTGACTTGCCCTGCAGTACGGTGCAATCTGCGGGTACCGTGGCTGTTGATTTTTAAGAGACACCGAAGAATATGGAAAGCCTCCCCTACCTGTCTTTTTTAACCAGTCCCCCTTTCCCCTCCTGTACTGAAAGCTAATGCATCAAAGTTTGATTCAGGTAGCTACTTCACTGCTCTGGTTCTGTCTGGTTTCTTTCTCCATCTTTTGGAAGGTCTTAAGTCTATTTTTATCCTTTGCCAGTGAAGTAGCACATTTCTTCCCCCAAAAGCTACACCACCTGCCTGGCTTCTGCACACCACGAATCCCTGCATGTCAGAGGAGGAAATGAGAAGCTGGAAGCTCAACTGGAGTTTCCCTCATAAAGCTTCATTCCAGTTAACGTTGGCTTGGGGAGCATTTCAGATTGGATTTACCTTTATTATATCACCTAACTCAATAACAGTCCTTGGACAGGAAGGAACCTTAAAAGGCCACCCAATCCATTCCCTCGCCTCAAAGAAGCACAAATGAAACAATTCAGACAGATAGAAAAAGGAAATCCCTCTACCATGAGCTGTTTGTCTATTCAGACTTTCAGTAACTCCTAATCTCTGGCATTTTTTCTCACATGAATCCTAACTCCATTCCACTGTAGGCCCAGCTGGCTTCCTCTGTGGGCTTCGGCTATTCACTCTACAACCTGCCTTTCACATGTGGAAGAAAAGAATTGACCCAAGTGGAGCTTAGTCTAGAAAAATGGTATCCAGAAATCTCCATTTTACTTTTCTCACTGGCCAGTAAAAACTTGTCAGATAAGAAAGACCCTCGGCTTAGGAACCTGGAGAAATCTATTCCCACCAAGAAACACAAGGCAAGGGGCAGCTGGGTGGCTCAGTGGGTTAAGGGTCTGCCTTTGGCTCAGGTCATGATTTTGAGGTCCTGGGATTGAGCCACACATTGGGCTCCCTGCTTGGTGGAGATCTGCTTCTCCCTTTCCCTCTGCTCATGTGCACTTGCTCTCTCTCTCTCTCTCTTTCTCTCATAGTAAAAGAAAGTCTTAAAAAAAAAAAAAAAAAAGAGGGTGCCTGGGTGGCTCAGTGGATTAAGCCTCTGCCTTCAGCTCAGCTCATGATCTCAGGGTCCTGGGATGGAGGCCCAAATCAGGCTCTCTGCTCAGCAGAGAGTCTGCTTCCTCCTCCCTTTCTGCCTGCCTCTCTGCCTACCTGTGATCTCTCTCTCTGTCAAATAAATAAATAAAATATTTAAAAAGAAAAAGAAGGGGCGCCTGCGTGGCTCAGTTGGTTAAGCGACTGCCTTCGGCTCAGGTCATGATCCCGGAGACCCAGGATCAAGCCCCACATCGGGCTCCCTGCTTGGCGGGAAGCCTGCTTCCCCCTCTCTCACTCCCCCTGCTTGTGTTCCTTCTCTAGCTGGTTTCTCTCTATCAAATAAATAAATAAAATCTTAAAAAAAAAAAAAAGAAAGAAAGAAAGAAAGAAAAAAGAAATGCAAGGCAAGGCAAGATGCAACTGGGTTGGCTCAGCTTACCTGGACCAGGTTCCTTACCTGTAAATGAAGGAGTTGTATTGGATAACCTCTAAAGTTCCTTCCACCTCGAGCATTCCTGTTCTAAATGTGATGAGATGAGTCACAAGTTCCAACCTCAAAACTGCTAAAGAAATTCCACACAAAAATATGTTTAATTATTTATTCAGATGAAATGAATTTAAAAATTTTAAGTAGAAGCTCATTTGTTTTGGACCCACATAAATGCCTCTGGTTTTCCCCTTTTTGTATGATAAAAGAAATATTGTGTGGGAGCAGGTTAAGAACAGGAAACGGCCCCAGATGAGGAAACGTAGAGGGGTTTGGGCTTTATTCATGGGCTCCTGCTACTCCCTGCTATTTCTTAATGGTTGCCCAATATGATCCAAACTTGAATCCTAGAATCCTTGGGTCAGGAGAGCCTTTTAGGGCCTAGGGTCTTTGGGCAAGAATGATCCCAGAAAGAGAGGTTTTTGCCCATTTTATTTTATTTTACTTTACTTTATTTTATTTTATTTTGGGGAGAGAAAGAACACAAGTGAGGGTGGGCAGAGGGATGCAGAGGGAGAGAGAATTCTAAGCAGACTCCACACCAGGCACAGAGCCCAATACGGGACTCAATCTCACGACTCTGAGAAACCAAGAGTCTGACATTGAACCAACTGAACCACCCAGGTGCCCCTATTTGTCCTTTTTAAAATAAAATTTCCAGAGAGGATGATTGGCTGGGCAAGAAAGATACAGCCCAGAGATAACCAAATACCCATCACCTGCCCTATTCTTAAGGAAGCAGGTCAGGGGACGCCCGGGTGGCTCAGTCATTGGGCATCTGCCTTCGGCTCAAGTCATGATCCCGGACTGCCGGGATCCAGCCTTGCATCAGCCTCCCCGCTTGGTGAGAGGTCTGCCTGCTTCTCCCTCTCTCACTCCCCCTGCTTCTCCCCCTCTCACTCCCCCTGCTTGTGTTCCTTCTCTAGCTGTGTTTCTGTCAAATAAATAAATAAAATTTAAAAAAAAAAAAAAAAAGGAAACAGGTCAGTAACAGATGAGTTACTTATGTGACCCTGAGCAAGGTCACTGAGTCCTGCTAATCTTCTATTTTCTCATCTGTAAAAATTGAGATAACTTCTCTTCGCTGGGGTTATGATGTCGCATTAGAGAATTTGTGTAGAGAAGTGCCTGGTTCTAGGGAATGGTAACTACTCTCATATTCCTCTCTTTTCCACTAACAATAAAGTAAACTTTTGGAGTCAATGCTGGGTACATACTAGTAGTTCAATTAATTTTTGGTGACGTGAGAGAGAAAAACAGGTAGCCTGTCCTGCCCTAAAGCTCTTCGCAAAGACACTCAAAAACACAAGCGTCTTACTTGGAAATAGAAAACCATCCAGTGAATAGGCCTACACGGAAATCCCCCTAGTCTTTCCTGGTCTGAGAGATTGTGTCCGTGACAGTAAGGGATGGATTGTTCAGTCTTCTCATTTGAGGAGAAGCCGCAACCAAGTAGCCAAGCTCTGAAACAGTAACCAAGTCAGCAGGACCCCTGCGGACCTCCCCCTGACACGTCCATATATTCGGCCCCGTGCAGTTTCATGCCCACTGGATTCACCGAGTTCCAATTTGGGCCTCAAAATATATTTAAGGGAGATTTTAATAACGAAGCAGATCTGCTCATCTAGCGGATGTTCCCACATTCCTTTTGAGCCCAGATATTTCTGAACAGCTTTTTCTGGTACAGGAACTGAGCCCCACTTCTCCCCTCCCCCTCCCCCCAGGGACGCAGCTCAGGCCACAGCGGGGTGCTTAGTGCTCTTCAGTGGCTCCAGATTGGGGCGCCTGTGCAGGTCCCTTCATACGTAACCAATGGGTCCTGAGAGCCCGCCTCTCGTAAATTACTTCCCACGATGCCTGCGACCACCGCAGAATCCAAGTTTGAATAGAGCAGGAGAAAGGTGTTTGAAAGGCCTGTTCACTCAGCTGCATTTTAATTTCCTTTTCAATCTTGTCCCAATTAATTTCACAGAATTAATCTCACAGAAGCAAACTCGGCAGCATCGAGGCTGCAGGTTTTAGTGTGGCGGTCGCTCTGCCTGAACATGAAATAGGAGCTAATATAAAAATCCATCTGCTGTGTTTGAAATACATGCCGGCTGCTGCTCAGTCCTGTCTGACATTCCAAACATCAACAGCGGGGAAAAGTGATTTGGGGGTTAGTGGCCATCAGTACTTGGCAGGGGTTCAACAACAGGTGTACTCCCAAAATCCATTCAGCCTGGGCACCGGGCATGACAGGACAGGTGCTGAAGCAGCCTCCGTGCCGGAGCACCAGGCCCTGGCTTCCTTCTTTGATCTGCAGACCGTGAGGCCCTTCTGTGGACCAGCACCTCTGTGGGCGTTTATTTTCAGTGGGAGAAAGGGAGGTAAGATAAGAAGCCTCTATTTGGATAAGATGAGTCCAACTTTCAGAGAAGGGACACTCTTCCTGGCTCCAAGTTCTCTCACTGGGGAACCTCCTTTCTAAGTAATAAAGGTGCTCCTTCTACTGTGTGAAAGAACTTAAATAAATATCTATTTAAAAATTAAGCCTCGGGGCGCCTGGGTGGCTCAGTTGGTTGAGCGGCTGCCTTCGGCTCAGGTCATGATCCTGGAGACCCGGGATCGAGCCCTACATCGGGCTTCCTGCTCGGCGGGAAGCCTGCTTCTCCCTCTCTCACTCCCCCTGCTTGTGTTCCCTCTCTGGCTGCATTTCTCTCTGTCAAATAAATAAAATAAAATCTTAAAAAAAAAAAAATTAAGCCTCCTGTTGCAGAAGTAACTCATAGTGGCAACATGAGCTGTCCAGCAGATAGGGGAAAATTAAGGAGAGAAAGAAAAACTCTTTCTCAATTGACTAGAAAGGAGAAGAGGTTCCTGCATAGGCCTTCTGTTTAGGGCAAGCTGAGTCAGCAAGCCACATCTCTTGGGCTTATGTTGTGCTCCTCATGAGTTGACCTTAGGCTCCTCCAAGATTTGACCTGCCACTTAGGCCCATGGAGATCAGCCTCAGAGTGATCAGCTGGGCACCATAGAAGGTTTCTACTTAGATGGTGGCTTAACTAGGGTGGGAGGATGTTCCCGTGGACCAAATACCCCAGCCTTTTGGTTGTCTTCTTTGCAGTTAACATGGAAACAGAGAGCCTTCCAGGCAAAGTCAAGTTTAACTTCAAATACACGATGCCATCAGATGCTTTTGGGCCTTTTGAGGATGAAGAATAACGGACTTTGTCACCCTAAGTGACATTTAGCTTCCAGCATGGTTGAAGCTATTTAAAATTCAGCTGGACCCTAGCTCCACACCAACTCCTTGTTATCTGAAGGCAGCAGGTCTGTTCCCAGCACAAGGACTGTGTTAACACAACACCATGTCTGTTATAATGAGGTTTTTAATTTTTTTTTTAAGATTTTATTTATTTGACAGAGAGAAACACAGCTAGAGAGGGAACAGAAGTAGGAGAGTGACAGAGGGAGAAGCAGCCCCCCCACGGAGCAGGGAGCCCAACGCGGGGCTTGATCCTGGGACCCATCCCGGGACTCCAGAATCATGACCTGAGCCAAAGGCAGAGAGCCAACGATTGAGCCACCCAGGCGCCCCAACATAACAGGGTTTTTAAAGCCCCCCTTCTCTCCACCTCCTCCCTCAAAGGACTACTTAAAGCATATAGACCTTTCCCCTCCCTCGACCCCATTCCCTCCAAAAGAGATTTCTATGCTGTAAGAATTATCTGAATACAGCCCTACCTCCTCTCCTAAGTGTCCTTAGTTGGATGTGATAAAAGGGTCATAAAAAAAGATAAGTTAATTCCTTCAATTGCTTTAAATGAAGGGTTGGGTTTTGGCTTGATTGTTGTGGGGGTTTTTTGTTGTTTTTTGGTTTTGTTTTTGGTTTTTTCTGCTTTTGGTGTTTTTGTTTTGTTTTGGTTTGGTTTTTTGGTTTTTTAATTTTAGGGCTCTGAGGGAAAGGAGGTGTTTGGTGACATCTAGTGTCCATTTAGGACTTCCTCAGGCACCATTACCCTCAGCTGGGCTGTGTGGGGGGATGGGTGGGGTTATCTGGGAGGTAATTCAGGGCAGTAAGTAGGGAGAACATAGGCCTGGGGCGCAGGCTGCCCAACAGTGTGATGAAACTGATCAATGCCTGTCAAAGAGCAATTATTCACCTCTGACCTAACCAAAGGGGGCCAGTGAGGGGATAGCATCAGAAAATATCTTTTCTTATTTATGATGATATGAAAGAGAAGCAGAACCTGTCCCCACCACCCCATTTCATGTTAACAAGCAGGTCAACACTGTGCTGTGATGACGAAGATGATGATGATGATGGTGTTTTCTCTCATTAATAACCCCAATGGGAGTCTATAGAGTTAGGAGGATGGGAATGGGATTTGGGGTCAGCTGGAAGGCAACGGTCATACACCGGTCAAATTCAGTAGAGGCCATTCCTTTCCCCCAGACAGGAACCAATCGTCTAGAACAAACCCTGGCAGCCTCATTCCTTCCAGGTAATTTTTATAAATGAGGGGACACCCATTCCAAGAGAGGACAAAAGGGAAAGGATGCCTGTGTGTGTGTGTGTGTGTGTGTTCATATGCATGCATATAAAACTGCTAACAAGAGCCCCAATTGCATATCAACCCTATCCTCCAAACCCTCGCCATTTATTATAAAACCCATCTTTTAAAAAAGAGGGGGAAAAAAGCATTTTCCACTTTATTCCACTTACTATTAAACTGTTGTCCTGGACAGTAGTCTTCGCTTTCTGCACACACACACACACACACACACACACACACACACACCTTTCAGTCAGGTGGAAAGTCCCAGATCAGACAATTAACTATGAGGCCCAGACAGAATTGTTTACCTAGAACCAATATAAGCCATGGCAGGGTTAGGTTAATGCTCAGAACCGCCCGATGCTTTACAAACTCCAGTGTAAAAAAAAATCCAGCCATTTATTTTGCAGTGAATTTATAACAAATGCTGTTAAAGGCTTCGTCTTTTGACAGAGGTAATAATAAATTCACTGTTAAAGACGGTAGTTTAATTCCTTATACCTCCAATACTGCGCAGAATAAACCATATTCATCACTGAGTAATTTTTTACCACATAAATCTTTAAAACTAACCGGTGAAGGCTGTTGAGACTGAAATATTGTGAATTTATTAGATATGCCCATGTAGTATTGGATTCAGAGGTTTCCATTCGAATATATTATGGGGAAAATTTGTGTCTTTAACTGTGACATTCCCTCCATTTCCCACCGCCAGTATTATAACAAGCAGCTCCTTCAGAGTCAACTGCACGTTTATTAGACAGAGATTTAGTAATAAACTCCTCACTAATCTGCCAAAGAGGCTGGATGACATTTCAGTGAGATGCTCTATTTAAAAGGAGTCACAAAAGCTTCGTTTCTGTGTAATTATTTTCTCAAAAGGAGCTCAGCCTCCCCAAACCTCTGTCTGACTGCGTTTCTGGGTAGTATATGGGTCCAGCTCTCTAACCAAACTAGCAAAATATTAAAAGCAAATTATAACCTCATTGCAAACATACAGGGGAGTAACTTCCATGCAGTTTATAGGATTAGTTGGCGGGGGGGGGGGCCACTTGGGGTAATTGGTTAGAACACAGAAAAGCTGGAATTAGGAGGCATTGCCAGACGTATGGTATTTAAGGGCTCATAAAAAGATTATATTGATTCTCAAACCAGAAATAATAGGCAACGGTTTCAGAAAACTTGCTATTTAAAAACTTTCATCTTGACATATGACACATTAAAGATACAATTAAATCCTCAGATTTGAGCAAAAATCGTTTTACCCTACCATATTAATTTTGAGCAGAAATCTGTGCCTGTTAGATGAGAATATTCTGAAACTTTCTCATGATTTGCCAGCGAAGTGACATTTAAACTAACCAATTGATTATATCAAATTGTAACGCCCTCTCCAGTTTCATTAAGGAAACATTAATATTGCCAGAATGAAAAATATTTTTTTCTTTTAAATGCAGAAATGTGTATCTTTTTTTTCTTTCTTTCTTTTTTTTTTTTTTTTAGCAAAGAGCTTTGGCAGTTTCTCTGTTTCCACTAATATTCTGTTTTCCGGGAGAGTTCCAGATACTAAAACTTCCAAGGAGCATTGTGAACTTTAAGATTCTTTTCTAATAAAATCAAATCAAATAGGTTTTTAACTGTTAAACAAAGGAGAAAAATCTCCTGGCGGTGCAAGACTGCAGCCCATCAGAATAATTGTTAAAAGACAGAACCCGGCTAGAAAGATAAGCATAATACCAGCAATTAATATTCAGCATTTCACATTATAGTCAAAAGGGTGTGTTTTTCTTTGTGATGTGGCTCATAAGCTAAGAGTGTTGGGAGCCAGACTCTCAGCTCTGTCTTCTTTTTGTGCATGAGGATTACGGCGGAAAAAAACAGCAACAACAATCCTGCTCCATCTGTAAATGAACAAACATCTTGATTTTATAGCTATTTGCTTTGTAAAACTGAGGAATGAAACAAAAATTACTGGATGCCTAAGTAACACTTTAATTCCGAATTCATTTACGCTGTAGCTATGTAGTTGTCACAAACCATAATGCAGTATTTAATTAAAATAGCACAAGTGCATCTAGATATGTCCTGGGGTAGCTATCACCAAATTATAGTCTATGCCATCCGTATTTTATTTATGAAATGGCAGATTCTAAGGTGCAACTGGGCTGATACAACAGCATAAACATTTTAAACCTGCGTTTTTATAAAGGCTCTCTTTTTTTTTTTTTTTTTTTTTTCCTGCTGCGTCTTTAAATGTTTTCCTCCTTCTCCTGTTCTGGGTTTTTTTAGTAGGATTGTCTTGAATGTTGATAAAGATCTCGCTTTCTAACTCTTGCTTTTCAACTATTGACCCCCTGAGTCTTCTGGCTGTGAAATCCCCCCATCTGTTGTCATGAAAAGGCTTGAGTTTTCACAGGAGCTGCAGCAAGCATGGGACATCTTAGCAGAACTTGGACGTGGATTCCAAGAGGGTCGGAAAAATGTAAACCCTTTTCAGGCTCAGTGTGTTTGTTCCCATACAATCTTTCTTGCACTTTTTTTTTCACCTATAAATACCCATGATAGTTTACACGCTTGCTTGCTCTACACTGCAGATGTTCACATGCAGACATTCTGCTCCTTTTCTTAAACGCATAGCATCTATCTTACACGCGCCCACCATCTATCTCCTCGCTCACACCGGCTGTCCAATCCACCTCCTTGTCTGCAGAATTATGCTCAGCAAGGTCCCGATTTATAGGAAATAAATAATGAAAATGGAATGGACTAGGCAAGATAATCGAAACATTCAAATTGTTATTTTTCACTGTACTTTCCACAGAGTATCTATAAACACCTAGCAAGGTGTTTGCCGATTCCTAAAAAGCAGTGCCTAATGGAACATTCTGACCAAGTGGGTCTCTACATTGAATCTTTCCTGCCGTCTCTCTTGCTTTTTGGTGCTCCAAGATCGGGCCATTTTTAAATGGCAGATGATGCTGTGATGTTGTTTTCATTCTTCCTTCCTATAATGACAAGTTTTTGTCATCGTTCATCCTCTATAAGACAATCCTAAGAATTTTAAAACAGAAACAACCATTGCAATAACCTTTTTAAAGAAAATAGCCCTTGCAGTTACTGTATAAAGATATTCCAGTAATGGTATCAGCCGTGCAACAAGGGTCTTTGGAGAGAGGGTTTCTTATATACACACTTGTAATTATTTTAGCCCCTTTCACAGGTCACATAGAAAGTTAATTTCAATCGCTGCTAATTTCCGTCCAACAAGAGTACGGTACTTTAAACCACCCAAAATAATTGGATTCAAAACAAATTTAGGAAATTGAGTGTGTTAGAAAGCAAATAAAAATATCCTTTTGGTAAGGAGGAGGGTGAAAGTAGTAAAAATGGCCCTTTTTTTTCCTCTCCCTTCTTTCCCCTTCACAACTTTGCTATTAAAGTTGCACCTACAGCTAGAAGTTTGTCCGTGAAAAATGGTCATTTTGTTTCTCTGCTCAAAGAATGTTATTAAAATGCTAATTTAAAAGAAAAAGGAGTTAAATATCTAGCGATGGTGCATTCTAATTGCAACCATAATGAGCTCTCTAAATGTGCTTGCCCCTGACACACACAGAGCATAAACAGCAGTAAACAGATCATTAGTACCCGCGTTCATTTATTCTGGCGACCTTACCATGACCCCACCGAGGGTAGGGTGAAAAGCAGGTGGATCTGGCTGTGACACCCCCTAGAGGGATCCAGGAAATGAAGCTATAAGCGGTTGTCATGGAAACGCCTATGTGTGCAGATGATGTAACACACCGACAGGCTGTAGGGCTCCGCAAGTGGGACGTTGCCTTTCCCTCGCCGGAACAATCTTGAGGATTAAATTATTCATTTCTTTAATTCACAAAGCAAAAGGAATCCTAATTTTCTTGGTGATGTGCAACTCTCTTTCATTTGTCTAAGGTCCGGAACATGGTGACTTGTCATCCCCTCTTTCTCTGAAACCTAACCCAGCTTCCTACATTCTAGCCCCAAATCATTGAATCTGGCACAATCAAGTGAGGGGGGAGATGAGGCAGAAGTCTGACGCTCAACATCTGTACCTTAAAGAGAGAAAAACCTAGATTTGAAGCTGAAATTAATAATATAGACAGTGTCCCTTTTCAGTTGACCAGGGCCCAAATGTATACCTGTCCTGAGCAAGATGGCTTTGCCTGGAGCAGGGCAGAGTTAAGCCAATACCCAGTAAGGAGAGCATAAAGCAGAAGAGGCACCAGCCCCAAATGAACACATCACCCTAGCAAGGTGCAAGAAAAAGAGATAAGAGAAAACAAGCATCTGCTCACCCCCTCCCGTGTCCAATTGAGGGAATCAAGATTAATAAAAATAATTCTTTAGAGAATGATCCCACTCTATCCTACCCTGTTTGTACCAAACAACCCCAATAACCTTACAGCAATAGTAGAATAACGTTTTTCTTTCTTTCTTTCTTTCTTTTTTCTTTTTTTTCTAAGGAAGCAGAAAAGACAATCTCTGGAAATTATTTTAAAATAAAAAATATCCTGGCCTGCGCCTCCCCCCACCCCCCTCCCCATTGCACTTTAGATGAACCTGTGATATTGTAGCAATGGCCCTTGAAGTGCAGTGGGGAGGTGATTTAGGAGAATATTAAAGGCAATGTGGAGATTCAAGGCGCCTCTCTCAGGGAGATCTGGAGAAATACGCAGCACAGATGGGCCGAGCAGATTAAACATTTCCGTCACATTGTTTCCAAATTGTGTTGTGGTGCCTGAGGCTGGTACTGCGGTCAGAGCAAAACAGAGCTGTGCGGAGCTGGGAGCTGCGCACTTTATGGAATACATATTAATACGCCGGTCTCACATGGCATCACAATTCCATCAGCTCCGAAATGGTGCTGTCTCTATTGTTCCTGAATCCTGCACTTGGCACCTTGTTTTCTCCCATCTGCAAAGTGTTTACCTTCCCTTTATCCTTTCTCTCTTTTTCAGGCCAAGTTCAAGTTGTGTGTTTCTTTCTCATTTTTCTTCCCATCCTCCCTCTTCCCTTCACAGTTTAGGATTTTTCCCTTGCCCACAGACTGTGTTTTGCACACACTTTCTTCACCAACAGTGTCCAGTGTGTGCACAGGTCCTGCACACCAGGCTGGCTCGGCCGTGATCATTATCCTTCCACACCCAGTTCCGGGCATGAGTTTCAGGCTTGAGGCTGAATTTATCCTTGCTTTCAAGTGCTCTCAGAACCCCCCAGTCTAGCTGACAGATTCCTCCTCAGAACACTCAACTCTTGTGCACCCCGCCCCAACTACTGTCACTGACCACTGAGAATTTCCTCACCCCCTTTCTCACGCTCACATGCATGCATGCCTTTCCCTCCTCCCCAGTCCAGGCCTGTCAGCCTCCAGGTTAGCAAGTTCCCTGAAATCTAATAATAAATAAAACTGGTTCAAATTTAATGATTCATTTTTATTATGATTGATAGACCAAAACTCTGAATAATGGAAAAAAGAGAAAATGATTGCCAAGAACTTAGAACATGGTGTCAAACGGCCTGGGGAGGCTGCCAAGCTACTCAAGCTTCCGGCCGAGCACTGAGCTCCAGCCCTCTGACAGCTTCCAACCCCACTCCTCCACCAGTCACCAGACTGACCACGTCCTTTTCCCTTCTGCAAAATCTCCCCACGAAACGACTTATGCTGAAAAATGGGCACCTGCTTGTCTTCGGTGAACAATCCCTGTTCCCAGCCTTGCTTTTCTCAGCAGCTGGAAGGGTGCTGAGTTAGAGCCCTCAATTTATTTCATAATTTATGATATCCTCAGAAAGCATTAAATTTCCGAAGCTGGATTTTAGAAGTAGAGATATTGTGAGCCAATCCAGAGTAAAAATACAATGTCTTTGGCTGACCCTGGAATATCACAACCACTTTGTTTAGGAATTCGAGTTTCCTATCTTTGCTAATGATAATGTCAGATACGCAAGCACTGATAAGAGAAATAAGCAATCATAAACCAATAATTCTGATTGATTGGCCTTTCCCATACATATATCAAGCTTCTATTGATCTTTCAAGTCAGGGGCTGATTGATTATTCTCTTGAAGAGGAATTCTCTTATTTGCAAGCCCTGATATAGTGAACTTTGATGGTTAAAAGAACAAAAGTAAGAGACATTTTCCGGGACTCTTGTGCCATGGAGGTTTATCAAAATCCAATTCGATGTGAAAAGAGAACATTTCTATTAGGAACATTCTCAGGGCCGACAGTGTCACGTGGATTTGAGTGGGAGCTATGGAGAAGACACCACAACTTTCAAGTTACAGCTAAAGAGATGGCGCCTTAGTGGTACACCTGAAAGTGATATAACAGTGTACATCAATTATATTTCAATAATAAAAGAAGAGAGAAAGGGAGAAAGCGATGGTCCCTTAGGAGGAATGAGCAAGCTTGGTCAGACTTCAGCATTAGAAGAAGGAAGACTCTGAAGCTGGAGGTCTGAAGCCTCAGAAACAAGGATTCTTTTTTTTTTTTTAAAGATTTTATTTATTTATTTGACAGAGAGAAACACAGCCAGAGAGGGAACACAAGCAAGGGGAGTGAGAGAGGGAGAAGCAGGCTTCCCACCGAGCAGGGAGCCTGATGTGGGGCTCAATCCCGGGTCTCCAGGATCATGACCTGAGCCGAAGGTAGCTGCTCAACCAACTGAGCCACCCAGGCACCCCAGAAACAAGGATTCTTAACTTCCTTTCATTGTACTTTTAAAAGCTGGGGAAAGGGTCAGGTAGAGAAGCTGCCCTGTCCAAAATGCAGATCCAGTCCATAAAGATCATTGTATTTTCCCCCCCCAGAGCGCTGGTTCATAAACCCTTTGAGAGTCTGGCGAAAGTTCTGGACCTCACCCTAGGGGCAAGACATATAGGCACATGCACACAAAATTTTACACCAATTTTAAGGAGTTCAGACATCCCTTCACATTCACCCATGGACAGGCCAGGGGTTCACAGGCTCCAGTTTAAGAATCTGTGCCCTAGAGGGTGGTGCTTTCCTTTTTTTGGAACAGCCTAAGATTCACTGAGCCTAGAAATTGAATTCTCATCCCAAGACAGGATGGTCATTCCAGGTCATGTCTGTGCTACTCCAGGGGAGCTATGGAAGAGCTTATACAAATAGGAACCAGCAGGGAGGAGAGAAATTAAAATGTAGCAATCATGGAGTAGGAGTATTTAATCTCTTTTAAGGCTTATGATAGGCGCCTGCTGGTTTTCCCCCCCGATATCCTCTGACACCTACTGACAGGGTATTTGCAGCACCACACAGGGACTCAGGGCCCTGTGACAGGAGGAGCACTGAGGAGGTCCATGATAGTCTTGAAACCATAAACAGCAATGGGAAACCACTGGAGGCAGAGTCAAGCTGCGCGACATGCCCGTGGTTGGTGGCCATACTGCTTTTTGTTTATAGAATCTGCTGTTCTTTTTATGGCAGGTTTGGTAGGGTTTTTTTTTTCCTTGTTGATGGAGATCAGCAGCATAAACCCTTTTATGGGAGTGTGCGATCCCCCATAAACACTTTTGATCGTTGCTGATGGTGAGCGCTGCGTCTATTTCAAGTTCCCTCGATGTTCTGCTCATCTAGGCCAATAGCTTCTCCAACCAGATAAGAGAGTCCAAGTAGCCAACATTTACTTTCAAGATTCCTTCATTTGGGGAGTTCAAGGAGGTGGAACGGGGTTGGTGTTGAGGGAAACAGATGTCTAATCAAGCCTAGAAATAGTTATGATGGGAACAAACCACACGTGCACTATTTTTAAGTGAAAAGCTTCTATAAGGACCGCATGACAATAGCCAAGTGCCGATGTAAAGGGTTTGTTTGCTTTTATTAAAACAGCTTTTTATATTTTATCTAAAACATCTTCAGTTAACAAGGTTGTGTAATTAACCCCTTAGCTCTACCATACACAATGCGTATAGAGTTAAGGGGTGAGGCTCCCGGACGGATCTGATCCCTTCCCTTGCTAGGTATTGTATCCCCACCTTGGAGGTAGAACCACTTCCTCGTTGAGAATTTGAGGTCTCCCCAGAGTGTCTCAGCATTTTTCTGGTCTTTCTAAACATCTGGGCAGGAAAAATCAAACTTTATTGAAAACGTTGATCCCAGGAGTTCAGTCCTCTCTGTCATCCCTAAACTAAAACCCAAGAATCAGCAACTTAATAAAAATGCAGTAAATTAGCACCTCTAGACAAGAGCAGAGTTCATTCAGAGCTGGGGTCTGCCTGGCTGAGCCAGTACTGTCTCCATTTTAATAGTTTAATAAAAATTAGCATAATTAACGAACATCTGTATGATCCAGAGTAGTGCAATTTGGCACTTGGAAACGAGGGCTTAAACATGATTGCTGTGAGTTTAATGTTGTTTTAATTCTTTTTGGCGCTGTGCAGTGAAATGAACGTTTGGTGGTGATAGTTCTCGGCCGGATCTCATTTGCATTTTTCTCCCTTTGATTATGAGCAATTGTGGACTCCCCAGCAATTCATCAAAGTAGAAATTATTTTAAAATACCTCGTGGTGTTCAGACTGAGCTGGAGCAATGCATGGGAGGCAGTAGTGGAAGAGAAGGCTAGAAATTTTCCATTCATGCTTTAAACATCTCAGCCCTGCAGCCTTTTCGGGTATCCAGCCAAGGGATGAAATCTGGAAATGCCAGTCAGATCCCAAGACCTGTAGGTGCTTTGATTAAGCTCCTAGACTCCCACAGCAGGATACTTATGGTCTCTGAGACTGTGCCATCCTCCTTACTCTCTGCCTGCTCTTGTTTTGAAGGGCAGAGAGTTGATTTCACTCATTTCGATTCTCAGCACTTTGGTGAGGCTTCTACATCTGCAGTCGGCAGGGTTAGTGTTCCCCTCGAGCAAGAGCACACGGACTTGGAGTCTGGTCCTTGTGGGTGTCCTGCTGAGCCTCGTCTGCTTCCTGTTTGCACCCTCTTTGGGTTGGCAGAGAGCACCTTCCCAAGGCTTTGGTCCCTGATCCTGGCGTTACGGCTAACGGCGGGTGCTACAAAGCATGAGTCAAAGTCAGGGGTCTTGAACAGTCCCTAGGGAGGGAATGCCCCGTCTGAGCCCCTCAGGTGATGAAGACGACACGGTATGGCAGCTGGAAGACCACCGTGCCCACAGGTTCCAGCAAGCTGACTTTGATCAGAAGACTACCACAACACACCGCGACCACCCTCGTGCCCGGGGGGTAGCCGAAGAGCTAAAGTCAGGGCTTTTATGAGTAACAGTACAAGAGGAAGACAGAGTATGGATATGTGTCTCTCCTTCACAGCAAGTCTTTGTGGAAATGCCGTTCCAGCAACATGCTACGTGAAAGGCAACGCTATGAAAAAAATTGAGGCAGAAATTGTCCTAACTTCAGTGTTGGAAAATGGACGGTAACATAACTTGTATGGAGAGGAGCTTCAAACATCCTGATAGGCAGAGGCTAAGGAGCTCTGTGTAATTTCCCACGAGGCAGTGCAAACTGTAGGGAGACGTTGGCCTGGGAGAGAGTGGGGGGCCCGAGGTGGTGTGGGGAGACAGGGGGCTGGCTGGTAGACACATGCACTTATTTAAGACTGGTTCTTCAAAGGTAATTCCCTGTTCTTTTTAGGATCAACTCAGCCTCACTTGGTATGGCATTTGAGACTCTTTTCATGGTATTTAGGGAGCCATCTGGGAAACTGTCTCCAAAGGCAGCTGCTCTCTCCCTGCCACAGCCAGTTCAATCACCAGGGGAATATCTTTCTTAGTTGAAACTAAATCTGCTCTACTGAAAGAATAAATCTCACTGCTCCCCTCATTTCTTCATAACCTCATTTAACAAGTGTTTTTTGGCCCCTGTCTGTGCCGGCTACCATGCTGAGTGCTGGGAGTAGAGCAGCAAACAAAACCAACAAAGTCCCAGCTCTCACAAGACGCTGCACCCAGTGATGGGCACTGAGACGAAGGCAAGCACATACAAGGCAGTGTGGTGAACTCATTTCCAGGGAGGCACAGGGCACAGGACATAGCAGCGGTCCCCACACAGAGGGTGGCAAAGAGAAGCTCCTAGAGAGTCTAGAGAAACCCAGAAGTTGAGATCTGAAGGCTGCTTAGGAGTGAGCCCCTGAAAGGGAGATGGGAGGAATAGAAGCTCAACAGGCAGAGGAAAGGCTCCAAGGTAAGAGAGCCCGTGGCCCATGGGAGTAGTGGAGACAAATTCTCCTTTACTGAGGGTCCACTAGATTTAGGAGGTAAATGACAATGCTGAACAGTGAATAGCCCAGGTCATGCACAGCCTTGTCCACCTTATTAAGACATTGACAAGAGACAGTAGAAACCCACTTAAAGGTTTCAGGAAGAGCAGTGATTTTATCAATGTAATTAAAATGATTCTGGCTCCAGAGAAAAACTAGATTGGAGGAGAACAAGAATGGAGATGCAGAAACAAGCTTGTAGGTTGTTCCTGTAGTCCTCATGAGAAATGACAATGACATGACTAGGATATTGGGAATGGAGTGAACTGGATGGATTCCAGTAATACTCTGAAAAGAGAATCAACAGAACTCAAGGTCTGACTGGAAGAGGAAGATGCAACTGGAAATGACTCTTGAGTTTCTGGCTTGATTAACTGAGTGCATAGTGCTCCCACCCACTGAGATAGAGAACACAGGAGGTAGAGCTGGTTGGGAGTAGGAGTGGAGACAGAGGCAGGATGCTGGGTTAATATAGGATATGCTGAGTTTGAGCAGCTTGACGGACATGCACTTGGGTATTGGGATCCAACACTTAGGTCTGGGCTGGCGCTATGGTTGTGAGTCATTACATGGTGGCTAAAGCACAAAGGCATATCAAATTGCTCAAGGAAAGTGCATCAAGTCAGAAGAGGGCCAGGGAAGAATGCTGGAAACAGCCACATCAAAAGGAAGGATAGAGAAAGATGAGTTTACAAAGGAGAATGAGAAATAACCAAAGAGGAAAGAGGGAAGCCCGGAGAGTATAATTACCATAGAAGCTAAGAAAAGAAAATGCCTCAAGAAGGGTCCTGGGTGCCAGCGCTGTTGAGTTGAGGACCAGGAAAATAAGTTAAGGATCAAAACACACCATAGAATTTGAGTAATCGGAGGCTATAGGAGACCATGGAGAAAAAGTGGAAGTGGAATGATAACAGCAGAAGCCTAGTGGAGAGGCTTGAAGATGCAGTAGAAAGCAAGAAGTGGGCGTGGAAAGTGAAGTGGCCTCTTTCAGGAAGTTTGACCATGAATCAGCACAGGTGAGGAGAGATGGGAAGTATCCTGCAACGGGGACAATTCAATCATTGTTTCCAAAGACTAAAGAAACTGGAACACATTCCGCGCTGATGGAAGGAACCATTTACATTGGAGACATTCACATTACATCAGATTCCACAGAACCTCATCTCTAAGAAATAAAAAAAGTGGAAGTGTTACAAGGGCACGTTACCAGGGCTGGTATTCAACCACAGCTGCCGGACCTTACGCTCTCCTAGCTTTAACTTCCTTTTCTGGAAGAGCAGGGATAATATCATCTCTCCCCTATGTGGTGGGAATGTAAATGTCTGATGCATAGGAGGTGCTCTAAATCTAAGATTTCTCCCCCAGAAGAGGTGGGAGGTGGACAGGCACATCTGTAATGACAGAGGCGCCCACATGATGCTCTTAGGTATGCAGGATGAGAAAGAGCCTTAAACCAGAGGAGGGATGCCTCCTGCGCTTTAAAGGGAAGGAGGGGTGGTTGTCAATACAGGTAAGTTCCTCTTGTGGTGGCTGAAGCTTAACAGTTCTGATGGCCTCTCTTTTCTTTTTGAAGGTGGGTGGAAAAGAGGTCATCTGCTGGGAGAGTGGGGGATGCAGAGCTGGAGGAGGGGAGACAGGTTACCCAAAGGAAAAAACCAGTTGACCTGGAATTTCATTGTGTCCCCAACGTGGCTTGCTTTCTTTCTTTTCTTTTTTTTCCTGGTAGAATTCAACAACCAAGTGAGTAAAAAAAAAAAAAAAAAAAAAAAAAAAACCAGCTTCATGGTACCCCAAATGCAGTTGAACTAGAATACATGATATTCCCTATGTATTCCTAGATTTTACTTCCTTCAAAAGAAAGAAAAAATGTTTAGCTCTTTCAGAAGCAGTCCCACAGTGTTTAACATCTGCTGTGCTTTTGAAAAGCTCTTCTGCATTCAAGGCACTCCACTCCCAAACCTATGATCGCCCCTTCTTTTACACCTTCTCATTTCCTTTCTCATTTGCCCCTCTCTGGGCCTCCTCTGTCCTGCCTGTCATTACAGATGTGCCTGTCCACCTCCCACCTCTTCTGGAGGAGAAATCTATGTTTAGAGCACCTACTATGCATCAGACATTTACATTCCCACACGTAGGGGAGAGATGATATTATCCCTGCTCTTCCAGAAAAGGAAGTTAAAGCTAGGAGAGCGTAAGGTCACACGGCTAGTTAATGACCAAGTGGGGATTGGATCCCAGTCTGTCTGACTCCAAAGCCCATTACTCTATGCTATAAGTTCCTAGGGAGCAAGCAATGCTCTGATTCATCATTATATATCTCATGGGAACTCCAACAGCACTTTGCACATAGATGATGCTTGGTAAATATTATTGATTTGAACTATGACCTGACTTCCTGCATATCTTCAGTACTGTGGCATTTAGGATGTGCCCAACTTTCTCAGAAGAAGCCATTCCACTCTGCTTGACGAAAGACATGCTCTTTAGGTTTGGCAATGGCATCAAATGTACTAGAATTGCAATGTAGATAGGCAGACGGCAAAATTAAGGTAGAGTTTGCTTTCTTCCCCTAGGAGATTTTTTTTTAATTTAATAATCCCATCAAGGGTGTTAACAAGTCATACTGTCTTGTGTCGACAAAGAAACCATCCAACTTAATCTCTGGTGCAACCACTGTCAGAGAGTAACAGAAACATGAGTGGCTTCTAACTGAAATCACCCTCCTTTCGTTTTTCAGGAGTATAACGTGTATGGCTGGTGGGTAGGAGAACTGAACAGCCTCATTGGGATTGTTCCAAAGGAGTATCTCACCACTGCCTTTGAAATGGAAGAAATATGAAGCCCAGGTATCAAAACTATTACCAATAAACCCATTGGCCATGCCTTCGTCTCTCTGTAAAGGATAAGAGTTGCCAGTGAAGTGGTTTTGCTTCACTTCCACAAGTGATGCCAATGATTTATCATTGAAAGATGAAGCTGGAATTGTTTTTCCTAAATTGGGGAACTGTGTCAGTTAGAATTAGGTTCAACGACATGTGACAGAAACCTCAAAATAACAATGACTTAATTAACATAGAAATTTATTTTTCCCTTCTGAAAAAATCGGGAGGCAAATGATCCAAGGCATCCAGGCTCCAGATATCTTCTCTTTTTGTTCCACTGTATGCGGCTAACATTCCGTAGCTTGGCCCAAGATGGCTGCTCCAGCTCCAGCTATCATGTCTTTATCCTACCCAGCAGGAAAGATAAAAGGAAAGGAGAAGGGCGCACCTGTTTGCTTTAAGGACACTTCACAGATGTTGCACATACCACTGCTTACTTCCATTGGCCAGAACTTGAACAGATAGATTTATTCTAAGTAGAACCTGTGTCCAGCTTAAAAATGGAGCAGGGAGAGGATTCACTAATAAATAAAAAAAGGGGAGAATGGATACTCAGGGACAAGTAGGAATTTTTGCCACAAGGATGGGTTTGGCTTTATCCTCAATTCTCAAACCCAGAGTATCATTTCCCCCAAATGCCCATTGTATGATGGGGTTGGGCAAGATGAGGAATCCAGTGTTGGATTCCTATGGAACATAATCAAATTAACTTTTAGGTAATAATGAATATGGTTGGGGCGCCTGGGTGGCTCAGTTGGTTAAGCGACTGCCTTCGGCTCAGGTCATGATCCCGGAGACCCGGGATCGAGTCCCGCATCGGGCTCCCTGCTCGGCAGGAAGCCTGCTTCTCCCTCTCTCACTCCCCCTGCTTGTGTTCCCTCTCTAGCTGTGTTTCTCTCTGTCAAATAAATAAAATCTTAAAAAAAAAAAGAACAAAGATTCCATTAAAAAAATGAATATGGTTTGCCTTTTATAAGAAAGAACCACATCAGAGAACAACAGAGTGAGTGCCTCCTTTGGGTGGGGTACCTTTGGCACAGAGCGAGTTTTCTTTAGAATTAGGATGGTGATGGGGGGCAGCTCCTTATTCTGGCCTGAAATGGGAGCACCATTTACTGCTGGGGGTGAAGGATGACCTGTGTGACAGTGACACAAACTGCTCTTGGAATCTTCCAGACCAGGGCCCACTCTCTTGTCAGTAGCAGCTGAGTGGATTCATTCAGGAGGATACATAAGTATAGATCTTACCCTGCGATGCCCTTGTACAACCATAAAGCACCAGCTCGGGCCTGTCGCTCAAGGTCTGACTTTATGTCTTTCCTAGTAAGTTCTCCATTTACTGGCCATGAATGCAGAAGCGTTGGAATTTTTCTGTCAAATCTAAACACATTCACCCTACTTCACTTTGTCATTTATTTAATGACACAGTGGATTATCTCCTCATTCTCTTTGACCCAACAATTCTACAGCTAAGAATTAATCCTATAGCTATACTTGCACACGTGCGAAAGAATATACACACAGGACGCCTGGCTGGCTCAGTTGGTGGAGCATGTGACTCCTGATCTCAGGGTTGTGAGTTCAAGCCCCATGTTGGGTGTAGAGATTACTCAAAAATAAAATCTTAAAAAAAGAAAAAGAGGGGCTCCTGGGTGGCTCAGTCGTTAAGCGTCTGCCTTCGGCTCAGGTCACGATCCCAGAGTCCAGGGATCTAGACCCACATCAGGCTCCCTGCTCAGCAGGAAGCCTGCTTCTCCCTCTCTCACTCCCCCTGCTTGTGTTTCCTCTCTAGCTGTGTTTCTCTCTGTCAAATAAATAAATAAAATCTTTTTTAAAAAATGGTATACACACAAGGTTACTTGTCTGTAATAGCAAACCACTAGAAATGAACTTAATGTTCAGTAGAGACCTGGCCAAAAAACTAATACATTCATAGAATTAAAAACTGTGCAACAACAAAAAACAAAAGGAAGCTCTCTGCACTGATATTGGTAAGAAAAAAAAAAGGCAGCAAAGAAGGGTAGGCTTAATGTATTCCATTTGTGTGAAAAGGGAGTCTCCAAGGGTACCTGGCTGCCTCAGTCCACAGAGCATGCAACTCTTGATCTTAAGGTCATGTGTTCAAGTCCCACGTTCGATGTAGAGCTTACTGAAAAAAGAGGTGGGTAGAAGTCTTCAGTTGTCTCTCAGTGTAGAAGATATTTCTGGAAGGACATAGACAACAGCACTGGTTGCCTCCAAGGACAAAGTACATGACTGGGAGGATAAGAGGGAGACACTCTACTTTGTGCCCTTTTATACCATCTTTGTTTTGACTCATAAAAGCAAATTTATGTATTTTTCCTCCTTTAGGACATGTATCCTTTTCTCGGGCCTGCCTTTATGAAGAAAACAATCATCAGGAGTTTCCACTCCCTACCCCAGCCACCCCACCAACCCCACGGACTCTTCTCTTTACTGAAGAGACCCAAGCCTCTGACACCTTGTAGTAATTGAAAACCGCCAGTAAGACTAGTGGGAAGAGGCACTGTTACTACACCTGCCTTCTCATCGTTCATCCGCCCTTTTTTTTTTTTCTCATCCCACCTTTAAACACGTCCACACATCCACTTCCACCTTCTCCACAGGCTTGTCACAGAGAAGGTGAGAGAGAAGGAAACCTTTGGAGGAGGAAGTTGCTAGTTGTTTCGCCTGATTAGAAAAGCATAAATAAACTTCATATTTGGTTCCTAGCACTGTGTAATAGTGTCACATTTCTTTTTGCAGTGGTCTCAAAAAGGCTGGTTCTGGGCATTCCTGCCACCTCCAGACGAAGTAGAAAAGGATAGCTGGAGAGAAAGCAAAGACCCAGACAGAGGAAAGAACTAGCGATTATCTTCTGGGGCAGAGTCATCTCTGGAACCTGAGCCTACCTGCTTTCTAGTTGGCTTCTCAGACTTCCTTTGGCTGCCTACTTGGTTTTTCCTTACGTGCTGAATCTCTGAAATGAGACAGGGCCAGAAGCACGTCCCTGGAGTCAGCACATTGGAGAGTTCCTTCCTGGCCCTCAGCTCACAACCACAGTGCCTTGCATCACAAGTCCCAGGCAAAAGCCAAGGAGAAGTGCTTTGGGGAGGGCTTATGTGTACACAGCACTGTTCTTCCTGTGGTCTCAGGTTATCTGTGTCTTAAAGAGGCAGCAAAACAATAGTGGTTGGGAACATAAATTCTAGAAGCAGACAGCCTGAGAAAAAAATCCCAGTTCCCCATTTACTAAGGAAGCAAGTCACTTGACATTTTACATATCCTTCAATTTCCTCACTTTAGAAAGGGTGTAGTCCATTTCACTAGGTCATTAGGAAGATTAAAGAGTCAACACATGTAACATACTTGGAACAATGCCTAGTGCATAGTAACTGCTCAATAAGGGTCAGCTGTTATTATGGCCAGACTTGCCAGGCGAGCAATTTTGAAAAATGGGCAACCAAGCAGCTATCGAAATTTTCTCTCTGGAACTGCCCATTCAGAGCAGCCCTGAATCGACAGCAGCCTTCCTCAGCTCTTTAACAGCCATCTTCTAGCCCTGTAGTAAGACACCCATTTAATGTCACCAAAAGAGAGAAACTGGTTTGCAAACAGGGATGCTTCAGTGCATTCCAAGTTTCTCAAAAGACTTTATGCCAGCTATTCATTTCCAGATTTTCTGACCCAGGAGCAAAAAAAAGAAAAGAAAAGAAAAGAAAAAAAACTTTTTGTGTATATGATAGATGAGGAGGTAAGAAGAGGGACAAGTGAGGTGGGGGAGGGGAAAAAAGATAAAAGGCTGTACAGGACTGCTGGTTATGTGCCCTCCACCTTACACAGGGTGCTAAAGGAGACTGAACCGCTAGGTGGCAGCAGATGAGCAAATGAACCAAAAACAACCAATTGCCTCCCCGGTTAGGAGCTTTTGCACCCATCTCAACCTACAGGTAAGTGCAATGGGCATTGTTCTAAAGTGTTTCACAGTGGTCACTGCCTTCAGAGTGGTCCCTCCCTTAAAGGACCCCCAGAGACCCAAGGCTGGAAAGGCTGGTGGCTGAGAGGGGAGAACAGCACTGTGCCACTGCTCTGGGACTGAGAGACATGGGGAAAGGGGACCCAAAGAGGAAGAGCAGGTATCCAGGGCCGGGTCCTCGGAAGGGTCTTTGGAAGGAGGATGAAAACTGAGCAAGGTCAAGGTCACCTCTCCACTCTGCACATTTCAGGGATCTCTCAGTATCATGGTCATTGGCTTCCAGCATTTAAAACAAACTCCCCTTAGTGCAACAGTCCTTCCTATATGTACAGGCCCGTGTATACTCATACCACTCACCATTTTGTGGAGGTCTCCAGTACCCTCATCAACAGCAGGGTAGCCACCACTCGGATCTCTGACCTTACTAGCTGGAAAACCCAGCAGGGAGAGAAATCAAATTGACCCTAAAAGACACAAATGGACCAATCCGAAATTCGGTCCATGGCCATGGGCGATCTTTGACCTTGTTACTGGCAGAAAAAAATAAGAGCAAGTCTGCTGGGTTGATCAGACTACCCTCAGGCTGAAGGGCATTCTCTGAGAACGTTCCACAGAGAGCTTTTGGAGGCACACGTTTCCTACAACCTAGCTGAAGCAAAACCTCACCCTGCAAAACTACTCCCCACTCAGTTCAACAGCCACTCTCTTAACCAACAGCTTCAGAAAGCAACTGGCTAATTAGATTACCATTTCTCTGACCCCACTAACCAAGCCCCTACCTTAGTGCCTGTCACTAACTGGATAGCGGGGGCGTTAAACCACAGTAACCAACCACATTAGCTGTAGGATGGCTTCTTACTAGTCACTAATTGCTCTAGCATCTGAAATAACAGACAGAGGCTTTTTTTCCTTCCCTGATTTTATGTAAAGGAAGGAAAATAAGAAAAGTGAGATCCTAAATTTAAGAAGCAAATGTAGGCGCCCAGGTGTCTCAGTTGGTTGGGTGGCTGCCTTCGGCTCCGGTCATGATCCCAGGGTCCTGGGATCGGGCCCAGGTCAGGCTCCCTGCTCAGCAGAGATCCCACTTCTCCCTCTGCCTGCTGCTCTGCCTACTTTTGCGTGCGCTCTCTCTGTCAAATAAATAAATGGAATATTCAAAATAAATAAATAAGTAAATGAATAAGAAGCAAATGTATAGGGTGCCTAGGAGGCTCAGTCAGTTAAGCATCTGACCCTTGGTTTCGGCTCAGGCTCAGGTCACAGTCTCAGGGTTGTGAGCTCTGCACTCAGCAGGGAGTCTGCTTGAGATTCTTTCCTCCTCCTTCTTCCTCTCCCTCTGCCCCTCCCCTGTGCTCCTCTGCCCCTTCCCCCCTGCACATGTTAGCTCTCTAAAATAAATAAACAAAATCTTTAAAAGAAGCAGAAGCAGTGAAGTATAAGGGTGTCTGGCTGGCTCAGTTGGTGGAGCATGTGACCCTTGATCTCAGGGTTGTGGGTTTGAGCCCCACATTAGGTATAAAGATGACTTAAAAAATAAAATCTTTTTTTTTTAAATTTTATTTATTTATTTGACAGAGAGAAACACAGCAAGAGAGGGAACACAAGCAGGGGGAGTGAGAGAGGGAGAAGCAGGCTTCCCGCCGAGCAGGGAGCCTGATGTGGGACTCGATCCCAGGTCTCCGGGATCATGACCTGAGCCAAAGACAGTCGCTTAACCAACTGAGCCACCCAGGCGCCCCAAAAAATAAAATCTTAACAAAAGAAGAAGTGGCAAACGCATATCTGCCTTTTACAGTGTAAGTAATAATTTACCGAGAACTGGCTGACATCCAATGGATGATGTGACCTGGGGTGGGAACGTTTGGACCTGCATTGTCCAAGCTGGTGTCTGAGAATACTAAAGGCCCTGAAAGCAGCAGTCTTCAGCTCCATTTCATTAAAAATACAGCTTTTCTAGTGTGTTTTCTCTGTCATCCGTAAGGAAAATAACAAAGATACTGTTTTGCAACCACCTCAATATTAAATTTTCTCATACTGTTGAATCTCTTAGAAGTCTGTATTTAATTCAAAATGAACTGCACTTTTTTCCTCTGGCAAATAAAAATGGGAAAGAGAAGGGAATTCCTATTGCTTTTCCTTCCTGAAACCCAGACGGTTTGATTCCATTTAAAGTAAGAGCAATGCCCAAAGGTGGAACCAACGAGATGTCCGCCCACCCATTGGAGACAGCGTGTTACGGCACTGCCTAGATTTAGGGTTATCATTCCCTTCTTTTTTTAGCTCTTCAGTTTGCCCAGTTGCACTTTGAGAATGGCAAAGCTGAGTATCTGAAAGGGGTTGACTTGGACAAAAATCGCACAAAATCTGCTGGGGGAAGAGCAAATGCAATGAAGGACTCTGGAAATTCTCAGTCTGCTGCTTTGCTTATTGAATCACTAGAGTTGTGCCGCTGTTAGACACCTCCGGTGACACATTCTCAAATTCTACATTCAGTGCCCGGCACTTGCGTCGCGGTAAAGCGGCTGTGTCCATGGGAAGAGTCAGGAACACCGGGATGGTGTGGGGAGGGGAATTCACCTGCCTTTAAAAACCAGTTGGAGGGGCGCCTGGGTGGCTCAGTCCTTTAAGCATCTGCCTGCAGCTCAGGTCATGATCCCGGAGCCCCGGGATCGAGCCCCGGGATCGAGCCCCGGGATCGAGCCCCGGGATCGAGCCCCGGGATCGAGCCCCGGGATCGAGCCCCGGATCCGGGTTGAGCTCCCTGCTCAGCGGGAAGCCTGCTTCTCCCTCTCCCCCTCCTTGTGTTCCCTCTCTAGCTGTGTTTATCTCTGCCAAATAAATAAATAAAATCTTTTTAAAAATAAATAAATAAAAATAAAAACCAGTTGGAGAAGGGTAGAGTTGAAGAGAAGCAAGAAAGAAAAGAAAGAAGCCAAAGTAGGATTTTTTTGTGGTTGGTTTTTGGTTTGGGGTTTTGCTGTTGTTGTTTTTGTTTTTGTTTTTTCAAGAACAAAACTGTCAGATGCGGGGACAGAGGGGCTTTCATCTTTGGCCACTGAGAGGCCCTCCCCACAGGTCTCCTTCGCCAAGAGTGGCTCAGAAGGATAAATCTTATGTGGCATTGATTTGCTAATTCCCAGAGCACCAGCGAAATCTGTGGAGCTGACTTGAGAAAAAACAGCCATCTACGCAGAGGATTATCTCTGCTACACAGACCAGTGACTCAGACTCATTTTCTAGTTTGTGGATTATCGTAGTCGCTTTCTCCTCCCCACTCCCCCCGCCCAGCTATTGCCTTTCACTGTAGAATTTACCAGAGATAGAGTACAGTTTCAAACTCGCAACTAAAAGGAAATTTTTCTTCTTTACAGGATTCGAATTGTTTTCTTTCCTTATCCAAAACTAAGCGTTCAGAAAATATGCCTGTTTTGCGGGGGGCCGAGGGGGTTGTTATTGTTAGTAGTATGAACCCATGACCATTCTTTTGCAATTTATTAGGATTCAATTAATGATACATTTTAAGATGCAGCTCATTTTGTACAAAATCTTTTACAAATGTAACACCATCCCCCCCCAAAAAAAACTATTGTATTAGAGGAAACTGAAGTAAAATTAGTAGGGTAACCATATAATTTATTTTCCAGAGACACTTTTGAGACTGAAAGGAAGAGTTACTGGCAATTGATGCCAAGACCACAGGTGTAAAGGGCCGGAGGTCACCCTAGAAATCAGGCAAAATGAGTTGTCCAGTCACCTGGGGAGTGGGCAGTCGAGAGATTACCGGACTCTCCTGGTTACAATGCTGGGCAACATGCCTTGTAATGAAGTCCTCCTGTGCTGGTCTGGTTCCTAGGCAGACCCTGCCAACGAGGCTTTCTTCTCCTCATGCCCACACTGTTCTGAAAGGCCTGGTATCTTTGGTACCAGGTCACCGGTGGGGCTGGCCGGCTGTCAGCAGCGATGTGTGTTCAGGTCCCTTGTGGGGCCCCATCACAGGCAGCCACCCCTCCACCTGGCAGGGAGCCACGGGGGAAAGCATGCTGGTAGCTAAGGGCAACAGTGGGCCACTCGCCTCCTGTGATGGGAGTGGGTTCCAAGAGGCTTCTGCTGCTGGTCCTCGAAGAGGGCATCTGGTTCTACTGCAGACACTCTTAACCTGATGGTGAGCAGCGGGCCCTCTTTTGTCCTCCCTCATCAGCTCCTGGGATGGAAAACAGGCTACAAACACTCCCCCTTCACCCACAGTCAGCGGCCCCCCGCATTGCTCTGCCTGGAATTCCCCAGGTGGTACCCACTGGCCGTCTACACGTGCTGGACACCTCCTATGGGGGGCTAGTTACAGGCCTGCTCAGCCTGTCACTCGCACAGCTCACCTGGGGGCAAGCACCGGGCGTCTGGAGATTTTAGATCATTTCTTTGACATCTTGAAAGCAGTGCAGGGGGGCACGATGCAAAACTTGGAGCTTATGACCTTATCTGTTAGTACAAGCTTTCTCAACCTGGCACTCCTGGGGCCTGACATTTGGGGCCAGATAACTTTATGTTGTTGGGGACATCATGGGATGTTCAGCCCCACCCCCATTCTCTACCTACTGGATGCCCCTAGGACTCCTGCCGCCTCCCCACCCCAGGCCCGTGCTAACTACCAAAGCTGTCTCCAGGAATTGTCAAGTGTCCCCTGGGAACAAAATCTTCCCTATCCTGGGGGGGGCGGGGGTCACTAGTGTGCTTAGGGCCAAACACAGATAAACTGCCCTACCTCCTAGAAGTTTGTGCTTTTAGTCACTGGATTACAGCACTAGAGAGAAGTGTCCTGCTGGGCCGGGAAGACCTGGAGTAGAAATGCCCTGGATTCCTCAGGGTTTAACACCCGGCAAACCACCCCTCGTGCTCCACAAGCCCCTTAGATTGCGGCCTGCATGGGCTGCAGTTCTGCACTACAAAACCATGTTTTCCACTGAATAAGCCCGGAATCGCTGGTTCAGAGAGCTTCCAGCCAACAAGTCCCTCACATCTAGAGCTCTGTGGCTGGGATCCTTGCTTCCCTCTTCCGTGGCAGAAATCTAAAAGGGGAGCCCTGAAACTCTTGATCAGGACCGAGTGAAATGCCATGTTCTGTTTCAGAGCAGGAGACCAGGGTCATCGAGCCACAGAGAGGGCAGCAACTGCTCGGCCCAAACCTGGCTCCGGGTGGGGCTCCTGCGGGGCTGACTGCAGCCTTCTGGGCAGAAGTGGAGAGGCTCAGGGCAGATGTCACTTCCCAGCGGCTGCAGCTGTTAGCCTTCCCACCCCTCCGTGTTAGTTTTGAAGGGGAAGTTTTCCTATACAAAGTAACTCCTAGGAGCTCTATCAAGAACCAAAAAAAGAATCCCAGCCAAAACCCACTGCCTTCTCAGGAGGCCAAGAGAGGACGGGGGTCCATCGCCTTTGTTGGTTTTGCCTGACAGCAAGGCCTTTGCGGGCCCCGGTGCCAGCCAGAGCCCTGACGATGCTGTCTCCCAAGGGCCCCGAAATCCGAGGCACCTGGACGGGTTATTAGCAGGATTGGAACTCATCCCTCTGCTGGGACTAGATCATAATTACAGTAATTTTCTAACAGAGCTGGGCAGTAGGACTGTTTAATCAGCATCCCACTCCCTTGTGCTCCCAGCCCTCATCACTCAAGGAGAGGAGTGGGATGGCTCTTAAAGAGACAGTGCCCGCCTTTCAGCACTTCGAACAGATGTGCCCTAATTGGTAAAATATATCTAAGTCTCGTAGCTTATAGTGGGCAGGTTGTGTTGCCTCCAGTCGCTTTGGGCTCTCACTATTCTGGGCCTTCTGCTCAAGAGACTTGGGTCAAGCTGCTAGTGGGCCTGCCCTCCCACACCAATGTAGCCACCAGAGGAAGTACAGAGCTACAGCACTTATGGAAAGATCTAAACTAGCTGGCCCCTTCAAAATGGATGGTATGAAGGACGAGGTGCTTGACTGAAGGATATAAGGAGGGACGTACAGCTGCAGATAAATTTCAGCTGGGGGCGAACCATAACCTAAAGATTACAGAAGAATCTCATGTTCCTGCCCTTCCATGAGGGGGATTAAAAAAAAAAAAAAAAAAAAGCCTTAAAGACTTTCAGACTGTCTCTGAATACTCACTCTCTAGCTTTCCCATCTCTCCCTACGTAGTATTCCTGCCCCTTTGGCTGCTGAGTAAGCACCCCCTCGTTTGCCTCCTCCTGTGCTTCTGGGAGTGGACCAGGCCTCCCCTGAATGGAAGAGACAGAAAATCACTCACCTTGCTCATTGACTCGGGAGCATTCTGTCTGCTAAAAAGTGTGGCTCTTGTTACCCTTCTGAGTATAGTATAAACTGTCCGTGTTTATTGTATCTTGAGATTTGAGGTTCCAACTTTCAGCTCTGGATCTAGCCATTTCTTTCTTTTTAAAAGATTTTATTTATTTGACAGAGAGTAACCACAAGTAACCAGAGAGGCAGGCAGAGGGAGAGGAGGAAGCAGGCTCCCTGCCGAGCAGGCCTCGATCCGAGGACCCTGAGATCATGACCTGAGCCAAAGGCAAAGGCTTTAACCCACTGAGCCACCCAGGGGCCCTGGATCTAGCCATTTCTAAGGTGGAACTGGTTCTTCCCAGGAAGTTACTTCTCCAATAACATGCTAGGACTGACTCCGGCTGCCTCGTTGGTAAGTGAAATAGACATGTGGTCTTTATTGCAGTTCCTGAGTTCTGTAGAGAGGGGAGTAAATGAGAAGAGGTGAGTTGGGACGGGGTGGGAGTGGGGCTCCCAAAGTGGGCTGAAGAAACCCTCAGGAGAGAAGGGATCATGGTAAGGAGTATAGGAAGAGGGAAGCTTCTCCACAATTCAGAGAAAGGTTACTTTGAGGCAGGTGACATGCCCTCTTCAGAACTGAGGCCCTGCAGGCAGAGGGCTGCCCTGGAGGCTTGGCTTAGGATCTGTGCCCAAGACTAAGGAAGTCACCATCCTGCATCCACCATGCTGCAGACCTGCTTGGCTTTAGCTGCATCTCAGCTGGCTGCTCCCGCATCAACCTGCAGCTCCCGCTCCAGTCCCTGATATAGCCTCCATGAGGCAGGCCAGGTGCTGGTCTCTTTCCATCACCACCTTCAACCCCAGTCCTCACCCTCCTGGCCCACTGTCCTCCCCACGCCTCAGATGGGGAGAATATCCAGCAAGAGCAGAGGCATGGAAACAAATTCACCAACTTCAAGTCGAATCAGATTGTGAAAGTCATGATCGCCTCCCAAACTCAGCTGCCCGAGCTGTGTCTAAGACGTGGCAGTGCGCATCTAAGGCCAGCACAGTCAGAAAACAGAACTGCCGAGGAGCTCAGATTTCTAAGAACTACTCTGAAGAGCTAGTCGAGTGGACTTCTTTAGTAGTGGGTTTATTTTGGTTTTTTAAAAAAATCTGGGGGAAGAAACAAAAACTTCATCTTACAGAGCTGAGGAAGTAACTCCCATGAATATACTCTCCCACCATCTAAAAACATGCTTTGTAGAGGTATCTGGCTGGCTCAGTCTGTAGAGCATGTGACTCTCAATCTTTGGGTTGTGAGTTCGAGTTCCATGCCAGGGGCAGAGTTTACTTGAGAAATAAACAAGTACATACATTTTATTTTTCATTTTATTTATTTGACAGAGAGAAGCACAGCCAGACAGAGAACACAAGCAGGGGGAGTGAGAGAGAGAGAAGCAGGCTTCCCACCAAGCAGGGAGCCTGATGCGGGGCTTGATCCCGGGACTCGGGGCTGATGACCTGAGAGGAAAGCAGACGCTTAACAACTGAGCCACCCAGGCGCCCCAAGTACATACATTTTAAATGGATAAAAACATGCTTTTTAAAAACCATCCTCAGCTCAGCTTAGTTTTCTCAGCTAGAAAATGAATGTAGTACTCGACTTGCCCTCTTCACTGGCCACTGAGGTCAAGTAAAGTGAAGCAAACAGAGACTTACCTTCAAACAAGACCTACCCTCTCCCTACATACACACACACCTTTCCACCAAAGGACATGAAACATATGAGCATGGGATCACTTCTCCTGGGTAACAATAGACAACCAGACTTCGGCCATAGAAGTGGTGGTCAGGTGACTAAATCAGACACAGAATCCCCCTGGAACCTAAATCCTAACACAAAATACTTTTGTTCTACAAAAGCTGAGTACAGCTCAGCCAGCCACTGTCCCCAGTTGCTCCCCATTTTCCCGACAGAGGTCATTGGCCATGGCAGCTAGCCCCCGGCATACACAGGCGCAGAGCAAAATTTCCAGCAAACGGAACTGCCTGGATGGGGAGGAAAATTCAGCTTTGCTCTTTTCCCTGGTAACTCCAGGCCTGTGCTAGGAAAACTCTTCCTTTCTTAGGACATCTCCTCCCATGGCATACACTCTCAACTGTGCACAGGCCAGTGAGGGGATGGTGCCTGGCTTTAGATTAACTGAGCTGCTGTTGTATGCACTGCTGGTAATGGATCATTAAAAAAGCCAGGAGTCAGAAAAATCGCATCCGTGTCTTTGAATGGCTCCTGCTGTCCCAGCAGCCTACCCTGCTGTTAGAACTAGCTGCTGAGCACCAACTCCAGGAAGAAAAGGAGAGAACAGAAGAAAGCCAACCCGGCTTGCTGTTTTTTGGCTGAGTAGGGAATTGACACAGACCACCTCCGGCTCCTGTCTGGAAGTTTCAAGATCAGAGAGCTTCAGGCACAGCTGGGTTCACAGCTGCACCATTTGGAGCATTGGGCTCATTAATATTCATGAGTCATCCCCACCAATCGGCAGAGCGGATGCCATTAGCCTAGCATCTGTCGGGTTTTTGTGAGGGTAGTGGATGGAGGGTTGTTTTTTCTTTTTTTTTCCCCTCCCTTTTAAATGAACTTCTTTTGACATTTTGGATTTGCCTCCATAGGTTTTCTCTCCTCGCCTTGCTCCGCTGCATCATCTAAAGGAGAAGCCCAGGGGAGGCGGGCAGGAAAAGAGGGAGGAGCCCCCGCCAGGGCCCCGCATCTGCCTGTTGACAAACTTTATTTCTCTCCCAGCACCTGGCACCTCACACCGGCTGCGAGGACGGAAGCGGCAGCAGGTAAATTATACCTAACGAGGCTCGTGCCCGCGACGGTGAGCAACGCCGGGTCCCGACGCCGCGGAGGCTCCCCTGTCCTCTGGGCGGGACCCGGCCGCTCGCCCCACGCGGGAGAGCCGCGGCGCCCGGCCGTTCTTTCCACGCTGATAAACTCATGATTTATGAAAGTAACTCCTGCCAGCCCTTGCTCCCTCCTCCTCCTCCTCGGCTACAGCTTGTTAGACACAAATGGCAACAACAGTCTTAAATACTTGTATTTTATTTCAGGCCAAAGCCCCCCCCCACACACACACACACACACACACGCAACGCCCTGAAAGGCCCCCGGCAGAGGCGGGAGGGAAAGAGCCCACGGCCGGGGTGGGCGGGGAGCGGCGGGAGCAGGGGGAGAGCCACCCGCGCCGACCGAGTGCAGAGCAGGCAGGGCGCCGCCGCCGGCGCTCCTCTCCTGCCGGCTCGGGCTCTCAGCGGAGAGAATTATAGCAGCGGGAGGGCAGAATGCCTCATTGTCTGAAGGCGCGTCGTTCCTCATCTGCATCCCCAGAGCCCTCTCTCCAGGCACAAACAAAGCCCTTGCGCCCCATTGGACTGAACATACGGCCAGCCTGCCGCACAGCAGAGGGACACTGCGAGAGCTGAAGCCCTGGGGGCACGGGCTGTTACTAAGGGAGAAAAGGATTCAAAAAAGAAAGGAGCCCACACCAGCCCTGCAAAAAAACGATCGTCACGTCTGGGCTTTATAGCCAGAGGAGACGGCCCAGGACAGCCTTTTCTAAAACAAAGGCCCTGGAGCTGTTGCCTTTCCTCTGGCTACCAAGGGGCTCTTCTGCCACCCCCCTCCCGCCCCCGCAGTGAGTGATATCATGGGTGCCCGGCCCCTCACCCCAGGCTGAGGGCTGGGCGGAGGCGGGAACCCCCAGGCAAGGGAGTCAGCACCAGTGGGTTCAGTGGTATTCAAGAAGGAAAAGCAAGGAGGTGTGGGAGAACAAACATTCACCACCCTGGCCATGAAAGGAGGGAAGCAAGAGGCCAGCCTCCCAGAAACAAAGTGCTCTAAGGGCCACAGCAAAACCCCAGCCAGTGGGAGTATGACCACACAAGCATTTGTCGGTCAGTGTTCAACAGGACAGCTTAAAAGCTGTCACTTGCAGGTCGCCCCACACCAGTCAACCTGAGGCAATGCTCCTGGGCCCGTTAACAAACATCTAAAGAAACTTAAGCTCCCAGGACAGTAAATACACCACATATTTTTGTGCAAAACCAATAGCCCATGGGCCTTATGCCTAACTTGAAACGTCCAGTGTTTAATCCTATGGAGGAAGCTTGAGGAGTTGTGGCAACCAACGTCTGTGCCACCGACCCGAGGAGAGGCAACCGTAAGACACTAAGTGAGTGGCCCTGCCTCCCCAGCACCTACACTGTGCCCCCTCGCACCCAGCAAGCCTTCTTGCTGGCATCTTCTCCACCTCAGAGCAGAACCCAGCACTCAGACCAGAGCTCATTTTTCTAAAACGGTTTCTAACTGCCCAGGGTCCAAAGGCACGGCACGGTCCCCTCCCATGGCCCTCCTCACAGGCTGAGGAGCAGAGGTGTCATCATCAGGTCTTGCAAAATCACAGCATGATGGTGAGGGGGAAGGTGGCAGAGGGGGGCTTTCCAAGGAAGGAGCTTCAGAGTCAACAATGGGAGCCCACACCTCGAAATGGTCCTTTTCTTCCCTGGGAGGTGGTGAGGGAGAGCTCCTCTTGCCCGATCTTGGAAGAAAGCAGCAGCTGGAAAGAATGGGAAAGGAACAAGAAGGGCATAAACAGATAAACAAAAATCAATGGGTGAGCCTAGCGAACAAACAAACAAAAGGTGTTTTGGCCATATTGATGGAATATTATTTGGCCATAAAAAGGAAGGAGGTGCTGACAGGCACTACAGTCTGGATGAATTCTGAAAACATGCTGAGGGAAAGAAGCTCGTCACTAACGACCACACGTCATGACTCCACTTGTGTGAAATGTCCAGAATGGGCAAATCCATAGACACAGAAAGTAGATTAGTGGTCACTGGGGATTAGGAGTTGGGGAAAACAGGGTGTCACTGCTGACAGGTACAAGGTTTCTTTGGGGTTGATAAAAATTGGGGTTCCAAAAAAAACTGGGGTTCTAAGTTAAAAACTACTGAATTGTACATTTCAAGGGTGAATTTTATGGGATGTAAGTTATATTTCAATAAAGCAGTTACTTTAAAATAGGGAGGGGAGGGGCGCCTGGGTGGCTCAGTTGGTTAAGTGACTGCCTTCGGCTCAGGTCATGATCCTGGAGACCCGGGATCGAGCCCCGCATCGGGCTCCCTGCTCGGCAGGAGGCCTGCTTCTCCCTCTCTCCCTTCCTCTGCTTGTGTTCCCTCTCTGGCTGTGTTTCTCTCTGTCAAATAAATAAAAAAATCTTTAAAAAAAAAAAATAAATAAATAAAATAAAATAAAATAAAATAGGGAGGGGAGAAAAATAAAGAACAAGCGAGCCTTCTCGTCTTTTCTCCAGGTTTCCTTAGGACAGCCTGCTACCCAGGGATGGGTTCACCCAGACACTCAGGCCCTGGCACGTGAGAGGAGAAAACCGTGCAGGGAGGACAAGGCCTCTTCTGAGAGGCTACAGCGCCGTGACGGCACTTCCTCTATCAGGCAGACACCTGACTGGCCTAGATGACAGTAAGCGTAGCCCTCAGTGCCTCAAAAAAAAAAGAGCTCTGGTTACCTCTTTGGTTGGTCTCCTTTAGCCAGATGAGAAGAGCCCTGCCTCTCTTCCTGGACCCAGCCACAGTTTGACATAGCGTAGTGAAGAATGGCATCAGAAACAGTCATGGGGCTTCGGCCCTGGACACAGGCTTCTATCTCGGGCACTGAGAGCTGGCTTTGCAGGAAGAGGTGTAACTGGCTGTCTGAGAGGAGGACCACACTCTGTAGGACCCTGGGGTAAACACAGGAGGCACAGCACAGACTTAACCTGAGCAGTTGCTCTCCCCAGCACCTCGCCCTCGCCCCCCCAAAGGGCTTCCGTCTTGAGTGGGTGCCTGAAGGCATGGGGGTGCAAGAAAGGCACTTGCCACACACATGCCTGTCTGAAGGGGCCACCCTGCCTGGCACCTTCCCTCCTCCCTGCCCACACTCAGCAGGCAGGGGCTAGCCCGCCCTGCCTACTCACTTTTCCAGAAAATGCTGCAGACCTTGTCGCCGCTTCTCGATGAACTCATCTGAGCTGCCAAAGAAGGTTGACTTCCCAGGAAGTTCAGGTACAGGCCTACGGATCACACAGTGTAACAGCCAAGATAAGTGTAACTAACATTAAAGACAGTCATCCCAGGGCACCTAGGGGGCTCAGGTGGTTAAGCAACTGCCTTCAGCTCGGGTCATGATCTCAGAGTCCCGGGATCAAGCCCCGCATTGGGCTCCCTGCTCAGCGGGAAGCCTGCTTCTCCCTCTCTCACTCCCCCTGTTTATGTTCCCTCTCTAGCTGTGTTTCTATCTGTCAAATAAATAAATAAAATCTTAAAAAAAAAAAAAAAAAGACAGTCATCCCACCCCTGATCAAGGAAATCCCCTAAAGAGAGTCACAGATCAAAACAAGTAAGTTTTTAATAAGGTGGGGGGGCAGGGCTAATACTGACCACACGCCCTGTGTCAGGCACTGTACTGAATGTTTTACAAATCTTATTCCATTTACTCCTCCCCAAACCCTATGAAAAACCTACTGATGTCCCCATTTCAGGAGTAAGGAGATAGAATCAGGTAAGTTAAGTAAACTTCCCAATGTCACACAACTAATAACCAGCAGAGGCAGTAACTGAACGACATCTATGACTTCAAAACACCACTGCTGCCACACCACATTGTTTACAAAACCCACTGCCTGCCACCTCTTTTGTTTTTTGTTTTTGTTTTTTTTAATTATTTTGAGGGAGGGGCACCTGGGTGGCTCAGTCATTGAGTGTCTGCCTTCAGCTCAGATCATGATCCCAGAGTCCCGGATTTGAGCTTATTTTGAGAGAGAGAGAGAGAGAGAGAGCATGTGTGGGGGGAGAGGGGGGACCCGGGTTGGTCAGAGGGAGAGGGAGAAGCACTCCCTGCTGAGCAGGGAGCCTAATATGGGATTCTATCCCAGGACCCTGAGATCATGACCTGAGCTAAAGGCAGATGCTTAACCAACCGAGCCACCCAGGCGCCCCACCATCAGCTCTTATTTTAAAAATGGAGAAACTTGGACATGGAGGCATGGAGCATGCTGGGTCCTTGTGTGTAAATCAAGACTGCCTCCTCCAATCCAAGAAGCCCACATACTTAGGACTTTTTTTTTTTTTAAAGGATTTATTTACTTATTTAGAGAGAGCATGAGCAGGGAGAGGGGCAGAGGGAGAGAGAATCTCAAGTGGACCCTGCACTGAACCAACGTAGGGCTCAATCTCACATGCCTGAGATCGTGATCTCAGCAAAAATCAAGAGTCCGATGCTTAACCCGCTGAGCCACCCAGGTACCCCTCACATGCTTTGAATTTGCTAAAAGTAGTTGAGTTGCAGCAAGGCATCCCACAAACTCTTTTAATCTCCTTAGCTTCTATTATAAACATATTTTTAAAAGAAACAACAGGTCAGGGGCGCCCGGATGGCTCAGTGGGGTAAGCATCTGACTTTTGATTTCAGCTTAGGTCATGATCTCAGGATCATGAGATTGAGCCCTGGCTCTGGCTCTGCACTGAGTGTGGAGCCTGCTTAAGATTCTGTCTCTCCCTCTCCTCTGTCCCTCCCTCATTGTTCATGCTGCTTCTCTTTCTCTCTTTCTCTCTCAAAATAAGCATACACATACACAGGCCTGGGGTGCCTGGGTAACTCGGGCTGTTAAGTATCTGACTCTTGATTTCAGGGTCATGGTCTCAGGGTTGTGAGATCAAGCCCCACATATGGCTCTCCACTGAGCATGGGGACTGCTTGGGATTCTCTCCCTCTCCTCTCTTCTGCTCCTCCCCTCCAGCTCACACTCTCTCTCTAAAAAAGCAAAACAAAACAAACAAACAAAAACAACAGGTCAGGCAATAGAATGCAGGATCTGTCGGAAGGTCCACATGGCTGTGAGGACCCGACCCATGACAGCAGCCTCATTGGTCCCACATGTTAACTAACAGGCTAGGTCACCCACAGGCCCCGTCCCCAGAGCATTCAGTGACTGTCCTGCAATGGAACTGCTGTTCTATGTTGTCTCCAGTTTAGGACTTATTTGGGGTGTTTTTTTTTTTTTTTTAAAGAATTTATTTATTTATTTGACAGAGAGAAACACAGCGAGAGAGGGAACACAAGCAGGGGGGTGTGAGGGGGAGAAGCAGGCTTCCCGCCGAGCAGGGAGCCTGATGTGGGGCTCGATCCCAGGTCTCCAGGATCATGACCTGAGCCAAAGGCAGTCGCTTAACCAACTGAGCCACTCAGGCGCCCATGGACTTATTTGGGGTGGTTTAAGTGAGGAGTGAACAACACTCCTTTTCCTAAGGCTTTCAGTCTGTTACATCTCTAGGAAAATGTCTCTGCACAAAAAAGAAAAAATTTAACATTTTGTATTACATGTCAAATGGACAGGAACACCATGGGTCACCTAAATCCAGGTGCTAATGAGTTTCTGATCACGAGTGATAGCCACACATAAAATGCTAGCAGTACCTTTGTGTAGCCCTGGATGAATATGCATATAAAAAATGAAAACTATTTTTGCTACTTATATGGTTTTGTTAAGTCAAAATACTAGAACTCTGTCTTTACTTTTTCCACTGACTTGAAAACATAATTTAGGAACACATTTTTCAATGTCCTAAGTGCCTGACATGTTGCCAAGTTTTCTTTATTGTAAACTCTGGTTCTCGTGTACGCCCCTAAAAAGTCCATCTCAGACCCAAGAAAGAAAGAGAAGCAAACTCACACCAAGCCAGCATTTCTCTGGAGCTGCTTTCTCAGCCACACGAACTCACGGTAGCGGCGACGCACACAGGAGGTCTTGGCAGTAAAGGCCTTGCTGTTGGTCTACAGGAGGAAGTACGTGAAAAACAAAACAAAACAAAACAAAAAACCTAAGTAGAAAAAGACCAGGCTTACTCCCCATCGTTAGGCTCACAGAGGATCCAAGCCACCAGGCCCCAGTGCTGAGCAGGGGCTCCAACTAGAGCCAAGGGCCAGCAGGCAGCCTGAGAGCAGCTGTCCAGCAGATCCCAAGCTCATTCCTCTCCTCCCTCCTTGTCTTCAGGCTCAGGACTGTCAAAACATCCACAAACAGGTTCTTCTCAGCACCAGCCCTCAGCCCTGGAGGGGGCTGACCCCGATACAGAAGTCCGAAGCACTTACGTGGAGAAATATCTTATAATCCACATAAGAATTCCAGGAGCCCTCATTCTGCACACGCGGGTCCTGAACACGCACAGTGATGACCTCCTGGAGGTAAGAAAGGCTCCTTCAGCTCAGCCACACAGTGAGGTAGCTTTGACAACATAGGTTGCCAGATTTTTCCAATCAGCACCAATCTTCATTCATGTATTCATTCAACCCAACAAATATTTGTTGACCACCCACTATGTGTCAGACACTGTTCTGACGCCCTGAGGGTAGAACAACAAAAATCCTTGCGCTCATGAATCTGACATGCAGCGGCATTCCAGCGAATGGAAAAGTTAGTCAAAATGGAACCTTGTTTCCCAGGAATGGCTTTACTGGGGACTTCCATCGCCTTCCTTTATTTTGAGCTTATCAGAACCCCCACAGTATTACTGTCATTAGAATACCATGGAACAGGGTGCCTGGGTGGCTCAATGGTTAAGCCTCTGCCTTCAGCTCAGGTCATGATCTCAGGGTCCTGGGATTGAGGCCCACATCAGGCTCTCTGCTCAGCAGGGAGTCTGCTTCCTCCTCTCTCTCTCTGCCTATTTGTGACCTCTCTCTCTCTCTGTGTCAAATAAATAAATAAATCTTTAAAAAAAAAAAAAAAAAAAAAGAATACCATGCAGCAATGATTGGTGTCTTTCCCCAAATCCAATCAAACTTTACCCGTTTCCTGAAGACCACACCCTTACCTCCAGCTCCTGGTTTTCCAACATCCTACACCAAAAGCCCATTGGAAGAAAACATCTGATGGGGGATAGAGAACAGGGGAACAATCGTGGTTAGCAGGCTTCTATTCTTATCACTCTTTATCAAGAAAATTTTCGGGCACCTGGGTGGCTCAGTGCATTAAAGCCTCTGCCTTCAGCTCAGGTCATGATCTCAGGGTCCTGGGATCGAGGCCCACATCGGGCTCTCTGCTCAGCAAGGAGCCTGCTTCCTCCTCTCTCTCTACCTGCCTCTCTGCCTACTTGTGATCTCTCTCTGTCAAATAAATAAAACTTAAAAAAAAAAAAAAAAGAAAATTTTCACTGACCCTCCCCCAACCTCCCCCAAGGGAAAACCCAGGCACCTTTTTTTGTTTTGTATTTGTGTAAAACTTAAGAGGAACCAAAAAAAAAAAATCCCCTTGCCTTGGCCCAGCGCTAAACTGAAAGCCCCGGGGGATTTGCCTCCCCTGCAGACCCCAGCCAGGACCCTTAGCCAGGCCACCTCTAGCCAAAGCGTGTTTGGGTCTGTGCAGCACTCACCTCAGGCAGCCAGAACAGGCAAGTTCCAAGGTCCAACCTTTCTGCCTGTGGGCACACAACAGGCCTCAGCAAGTGAGCCTGACACCGCCCCCTCCTGGCGGTTTAGAGACTACCAAGCCCCATGAACACCCATGCTCTGAAGTCTCTCTTGGTCTCGCTAATCAATCACCTACCCAGAGGTAAGTCACAGAGCTGGAAAGTTCCGGGAGCACCTGAGTGGGTCGCCCGGTTGCTGCCTTCCCTTATCTAAACTGTTCCCCGGAACGCAAACCAATGGTTCCGATCATTTCCTCTCGACATAGCATCCGGTTTGCACCTCTGCCCAAGCACCCCGTGGCTGCACAGGTCGGCTCAGGATGTTTTCCGCTCCTTTGTAAAGATTCATTAAAGCCTAAGCTCCTGATTTCCCCCAATGTGGCCATTTACATGTGCAGCGACATCGCCCACTCTGACAAGGGGACCATGAAGCCTCCAGCAGAGGGTTACACCAGTCCAAAGGGGCCCATGATGTCACCTTCTGTTAAAATACAGCACTAATCTTGTTACTCCTAGAACGGCTCCAACAGCATCCACTCTGGCGGCCGCCTCTACTCCCTTCTCTCTTAAGAGCGGAACAATAAGGTTTAATTTCCCTTTCCAATTTACCTTGAAATGAAAACTGACTTCAGCCAATATGTACTGCCAACAAATGATCCAGGCTGGCTCCTGGGAAAACAAGGCTGTCTCGAAGCTCCCCCTCTCCTCCCCCCATGCCCATTCACACACCCACTCATTTTTACAGTCCTACAATTAATTTTAAACACATTCTCTTATTAGTTCTGCCTTACCATTAGAACGGTGTATAATGAGTTCCCTTCTATTTTATGTTTTGCTAACACAACGCTAATGTTTCAGGAGAAGGGGAACTCATTTACACCACAAAATTAGCAGAGCAAAGAGCTTTCCCAGTTCTTTCCAGTATACAGCCACTGCATGTAGAGACAAAACTGCGTGGTGGATGAAGGGGACTGGGCTACACTGTTGAGCCAACCACAGGCTTTGTGACTGTGATACCATCATCGTAGTTTTGCCAACAACCTGATTTTTCATTTGATGCAGGCATCCTCACAAAGGGTCCTGAACTGAAAGGAAATTCCAATTCCTTAGCAACCAGTATGTACTATCCCCGATGTAAGCAATCAAATGGCTGTGATCAAAAAGAACAGGCCAATTCATGAACGATTAACCTCCTCAGATTAAAAAAAATTTTTTTTCTCTTCTCTTTTCAGGCATTTGGTAAATTGCCAGTACTGGAGCAAAGAGGTAAATATTCTGACATGTCTTTTCATAAAAATAACGATGGGCAAGGTGACAAGGAAACCCTAGTCATTCACACACTCAGTGGAGCTCACCCATCAGTGCCTTGAAAGGTTTGCCAAACTAAGGACCATAATTTAGAGACTAAGCGGCCATCATTCTCAGGTTCAAGAAGAGTGTGTCTAGGGCCTTGAACCACCTCCAAGCGTGAGTTCCTCTCCTTTCCTTTGGGGCTAAAACCACTTAGAAACAAATGTCTATAAAGTGGCTTTAATAAACTGGCTTTAAAGAAAATCCTAGCACCCCCGCCCCAAAATGCTGTATACGTAAATCTAAGTTTAAAGGGCACTAACAGGGGCACCTGGGTGGCTCAGTTGGTTGGGCGACTGCTTTCGGCTCAGGTCATGATCCTGGAGACCTGGGATCAAGCCCCACATCGGGCTTCTTGCTCAGCGGGAAGCCTGCTTCTCCCTCTCTCAGTCCCTCTGCTCGTGTTCCCTCTCTAGCTGTGTTTCTCTCTGTCAAATAAATAAATAAAATCTTAAAAAAATAATAAATAAAGAGCACTAACAAAGTTTCCATTGTAACTTTCCCTTAAAAACACTGGACACTGGAACAAATACAAAAACCTAGACTCCCAGTAATAATTTCTAGCAATTACCATTCTCCATCAGCTTCCTCCACATAAATGCCCCTCCCCAGGAGGAAGCTCAGTTCTGCCTGTGGCAGGGAAGAAGGAAGTTCCTAAAGTTAGCTTGTGATCTGGGAGATGGATCCGCCTCATTCAAATAAGGGTAAGTCAGCAATCCTCTCGGCTATGTATGCATCTCACTCTGCACTAACTACATTTCCTGGGTCCTTTCAATCACATCTGAAGTTTCCTTTACTTTCTCCACCTGTACCCCACCAACCTCTCTGGGAAGAACCCAGTTGTTTGCTTTTTACAAAGCAGATTCCTTGTAAAGTTTTCCTGTGTCGCAACAATTCAAGGTAGCAATTCAAGGCTTTCGAACCACCATTTTTACTACCATTTAACCTTCAAAAGGTTAAAAAAAGAAAAAGGTGATATAAGTGTACTGAGCCACCAAGACTCCTATTCCTCCTTACTCATTCTTGAGCCCTTGGAGCCTGATAGCAACTCAAAAAGCTGTCCTTTCTAAACACCCACAGGTGGTAGGGGATGCTTCCCTTTCTGACCAAGTTCTGTATGTTTCCAACTAAGGAGCTCCGCTCCATCCTTCCGTCGGTCTCTAACTTGCCAGTCCTTACACTTGGGAGGTAAGTCACAAAGGCGACCACAGTCTAGCGCGAGAGCCCGCCTCTGTCCCGTAAAATACTTGTCATTACTCCTAGCCCTAGCCACTTCGGTAAATGTCGCCAAACTCTGGCCACTCCACTTCCATTCTTCACGAACTAGGGGCAAAAGGGCTCCACGACCCTTCTTCTCCTTTGACTATTAAGCTTAGGCAACGGAAAGGAAAGATACTTTATACTTTAAAAAAAAAAATGAAAAGGCTGGGTGTCCTTCCTCGGATCCGGGGCAAGCACTCGCCTTCATCCCGGGAGATGAGACAGCCTCGTCCCTAAGATGTCAAGCGAGATCCCCATCTCCAAACGCCACTACTGACGCTTAGGCCTTGCTGGAGAGCAGCACCCATTCCCCGCGGCCCGGCCCACGCCCCCTCACCTGAGAGCAGCACCCACTCCCCACAGCCACACCGCCGGCGCCGCACCATAGAGCCGGAGTGTCGGCTTCTCCTTCCGGGTGAGTGGCCCGGGTCGCGGTGCACGACGGGAAGAGGCTCCCGGCCACGCCAATCCCCGGGGTCCAGGACGCCCCGCCCCTGCAGGCCCGAGCTTTTAGTGTCGATCTCCGCTCCCGAGGCGGTGCCTCGACCCCGCCCCCGGCCCTGGCTGGAGTCAGGTACCCTAAGTCTCACTTGGAACCCTAGAGGGTGGACGCGAGAGAGGAGCGGAGAATGGGATCTGACGGCCAATCCGGAGCCGTGTCCCGCCTATCACTGTTAGGCCCAGCCAGTCAGGCCTAGGGAGAGTTATTAAAGGTCCAAAGGAGGGTTCCCCCCCCCCCCCCCCGCGGCGGAGAGGTATCTGGAGGTTGTCTCCGCTTTTTTCTGTCTGGCTGAAGGCTGTCCGCAGTGAGGAAGGGTAAGGGAAGAAGACGCCCACGTTCCTGGAGCTTCGCAAAGTCCCAAGAGCTTCCCCATTTGAACCCCGTGGGTTGCAGTTCCCCCGCGGAGTTATCGAAGGCGTCCCAACTCAAAAGTTCGTAAAACCACAGATTGTCACAGCGAAAACAGAACTGAGATGGCCCAGCAAGCACCCCGTTCACTTGCGGTAGCAAGTCCAAAGAAAAATCGTGCAGCTAGTTAGGGAAAAGCAAATACGTTGAATATGATGATTTTAATGGTGTCGAAGCGTCTTTAAACAACCTGTTAAAAGATAATTTTTGCAAAGATATTGTCCAGGAAAAGGTCAGGGTCACAAAATACAAGGTCTCTGGGGCGCCTGGGTGGCTCAGCTGGTTGAGCGACTGCCTTCGGGTCATGATCCCGGAGACCCGCGATTGAGTCCCACAACGGCTTCCTGCTCCTCGGGAAGCCTGCTTCTCCCTCTCTCACTCTCCCTGCTTGTGTTCCCTCTCTGGCTGTGTTTCACTCTGTCAAATAAATAAAATCTTTAAAATTTTTTTTTTGCTTTTTTTTAAAACAGTACACATTTTTTTTTAAGATTTATTTATTTATTTATTTTTGACAGAGAGAAACACAACTAGAGAGGGAACACAGGCAAGGGGAGTGAGAGAGGGAGAAGCAGGCTTCCAGCGGAGCAAGGAGCCGGATGCGGGGCTGGAACCCTGAACTCCGGGATCATGACCTGAGCCGAAGGCAGTCGCTTAACCAACTGAGCCACCCAGGCGCCCCTAAAAAATTTTTTTATTAAGAGTGTTTGTTTTAGGGCGCCTGACTGGCTCAGTCCACTAAGGATCTGCCTTTGGCTCAGGTCATGATCTCAGGTTCTGGGATCTAACCCCAAGTGGAGCTCCTCACTCAGCAGGGATTTAGCTTCTCCCTCTCCCTCTGCCGCTTCCCCAGCTGGTGTGTATGTGCATACTTTCTCTCTCTCTCAAATAAAAAGTGTTTACGTGGGCTATTCACCAAATTAGAAATTAAAATTGAGAAATTAAAAAGCATGTATTAATTCCCCTAAATTAATAATAAACCAATACATTTTAATATATTTTATGAAATATAACTACACCTTCCCCCCCAAAAAATTAGTAGAGTGGCACTGTACTACAATTTTGCAAATCTCTTTAATGTCAGGCTTAATAGAAGACAGCTGGATTCTAATATTTGCCTCCCCATTCTCTCTGGTTTGCTCTTATTTTGGTCTAGGAAATGAAGAAACTCTGGTCTCACACAGATACATAGTTAGAAAAGGAAGGGGTATTTTTAGTCAATAATTGTGGATATTTTATGATACTAGCAAAACTCAACAAATGAATTTTTGTTTGTTGAGAGAGAGAGAGAGAGAGAGAGAGAGAGAGAGAG
>PITA01004568.1:0-94678 GCA_004023965.1 Spilogale gracilis
CCTTCCTTCCTTCCTTCCTTCCTTCCTTCCTTCCTTCCTTCCTTCCCTCCCTCCTTCTTTCCCAGTTGATTTCTAATGTATCCTTCCCACACTTCTCTGCGGTTAAGCTTCTATTATAGTAACCCTTTAAGACCCAGGGCAATTTCCATTTATTTTTTATTTCTGGGAAACTTTCTCCAATTTTCACAGGCAGTTAAGCTTCTTAATCTGAGATACCACTGCCCCATGCTCATAGCTCTATGTACAGCATTTTAGACACTTGTCATAATCTACTTAGCTGTTTCCACCAGCTACAATCCTATGAATCATCCTCCTCCTCCACCACCTCCTCCTCCTCTTAAGAATCCTTTGACATTGGATTTCCTCCCTTCTTTCTTAACCAATCAGTTACCAAGTCCTGGCATTCTATCACTGATATATGTGGTAAATAGAATAATGTTCTCCTAAGAATGTCCATGTCCTAATCTTACTATTTGACTGTATACACTGCGTAACTCTTTGTGCTTCTTGTTCTTCATGTGTAAACTGGGGTTAGGGTTAGAAGCAGTAACTACTTAAAAGGACTGTTGGGAGGATAGAATGAATGACATGAGTACATCAGTCCCTGGTAGAAAGTAAGTCTCAAAAATGCATGACTATGAGTTTTCTTCGCCTGCATTTTCTCATTTGAAACTTACAAAACTCTATGAGGCAAGTATTAATATTATTCCCAGTTGCAAATAAGGCCCTTGAGATTGAGAGAAGATAAGTAACTGTGTGAAGTGAGGGTCAGAACTTAGAATCACAGCAATCCAGCCCCAGGATGTGTTGGTGTAGATCATTTATTTGAATGACATGTTATTCTTAATTAATTTAGATATGATTTTTTTTAAAATTTGAGGCTAATTTTCCATATCAAACTGCTAAACCTTTATTTATCTAACAATCTGAGATCTCTTAAAGAGCTGATGGAATTTGAAGGAAGGGGAAGGAGAGTTGTAAAGTTCCCAGCATAATAATGACTGAGCTGTTCGCACTTAAGGAGTTCGACTGAGAGCAAAAACATTTTCTAATATGGGCTCAAAGTGACTTATGATAAGGGTGAGTCTGATATTTACCCTTGAGCTTTCTTAGATTTACAGCATGAAAAAAATCACTTACATTAGGAAGGAAGTGGTTTATATGGTAAGTAAATTTTCCAAGAAACAAGTAATGTATTTTATCTATCTATCTATCTATCTATCTATCTATCTATCTATCTATCTATCTATTTATTTTAGACTTTATTTGACAGAGAGAGAGAGAGTACAAGCAGTAGTGGCAGGCAAAGGGAGAGGGAGAACAATGCAGGATGTTTCACCGACTGAGCAACCCAGAGACCACAGTGTATTTCTTTTTAAAAAGGAATAGTTGAGGAGCACCTGGGTGGCTCAGTCCATTAAGCATTCAGCTCTCGGTTTTGGCTCAGGTTATGATCTCGTGGTCGTGGGATCGAGCCCCACATCTGGCTCTGTGCTCAGTACAGAGTGTGCTTCAGGTTCTGTCTCCCTCCTGCTTTCTCTTTTAAATAAATAAATACAATTTGAAAAAAAAAAAAAGGACTAGTTGGACTTTTAAGTAAGAAACTGAAATCAAATAAAATTATTCCAAGAAAAACAAAAAAGAGATGAGTTGCCTAAGTACCTTGGGTCTATTATTTCTCAGAATTTGAATTTGTTCTTATGAGCACATTTTATGAACTTTCATTTGGACACATTTACCTAAAATGTTCCATACTTATAATTCAAGAAGGTGAATGTGAGACTCAGAAGGTCTCTGCCTCTTACTAATCTCTTTCTTCTTTCCCATCTCCCAAGGGAATAACTATTCTGACTTATAGTATTCATACTTTTACTACAAAGGTTGAAAATACCTTTTTTTTAAGATTCTAAACCTTAATATGTAGGGCCCTACTGTAATCTGAATTGTGTCTTCTTGCCTCCCACTCTCCCAATTCATATGTTGAAACTCTAATCCCTTGTGCGATGGTATTTGGAGGTGGGGCCTTCACGAGGTAAGTAAGTTTAGTTCAAGAGGGTAGGGCCCTCACCGTGGGATTAGTGCCCTTATAAAAAGAGACCGAGAGAGCACACTTCTGCTCTTTCTTTCTCCACCATGTGAGGACACAGAAGATGTAGTCTGCAAGTCAGTAAGAGGGTTCTTACCAAGAACAAAATCTCCCAGCACCTCCATCCTGGGGGCGGGGGCGGATTACAGACCCCAGAACTGTGTGAAATAACTGTTGTTTAAGCCCCTTAGTCTGTCGTGTTTGTTACAACAGTCCTAGCAGACAGAGAGGCATCAGACCACAGTTTTCCACAAGTTGCTTGAAAGATTGCTTGTCTGAGAGATTAACCCATGATGATATTCTCTACTCTTGTTCATTCATTTTTCACTCTGATACAATACTCCATTAGAGACTATACTATAATTCACTTCTCTATTTTCTTTTTGATGGTCATTCACATAGTTTCTCTTATTTTAATATACAACTCAATGCTATTTTGAACAACCTTGTGCATCTTTTTGTGGAAAATGACAAATGCATAGTTGGTGGTGGTTTTTCTACAGTTGTAGTATATGTGTGTATTCAATTCTACTAGGTTTTTGCCCAATTGTACTACAAAATTGAAAGTTCTTCACATCCATGTCAACACTTAGCACTGTCAAATTTTAGAAATTGCCAATCTATTAATGTGACAATATTTTTTTACTTTGATTTGCATTTAATTTTCACTAACATAACTGCTAAATATTTCATGTGCTTTTTAGCTAAATAATTTAGGTTTACACATCTTTGAATTTCCTGGTGGCTTCTTTGTCTAACTTTCTATTCAATTATTTGTCATTGTCTTAATGATTGATATCTTGGGAGGAGACTGCATTCGTTACTTTAAAAATACCTCCAACCAATTTTAACTCATTAAATCTCCACAAGAAGAATTTTTTGCTACCTTATCGGTGGTATTTAGCCTCCTACATAAAAATCTCCATGTCCAAGACAGTTGTTTTTTCTTTTTGAAATGCTTAAAATGTTTTTCACATATTAGAGGAAAACTTATTTACCAGGAAGAGAAAAATTGTTATCTTACAATACAAGTAAAATAGACCAGAGAGGATTTGGCACCATAACTTTGATAAACTCAAGAGTTTCAATACTCAAAGATTTCAGAAAACATATAAATTCCAACCACTCCTGAAGTGATATATAACAGCACTGAGACTACTCTTTTAATTTCTCCTGTGTTCACACACAGACACTATTAGAGCTCATCAGACATAAATCTTCCCCTTTCATAAACAGAGAGATTAATATGATATATGAAACTATTTTTTGAAACAAGGTTACCAGTACCAATGTAGAGTAGAACAGAAATGTTACTAATGAAAGAACCAATAATTCCTTTATTACTTAGGATGGCTTCAAATGTTTGACAATATTTTAGACTTCTGCATAGGCCAACACATAGCCTATTTTTCTTTCATGAGAGCAATGTATGAATGGTACCCTGTTCATATTTAAAACATGAGTGAGGGACAAACTTTTGTCATCTTTTCTTCTGTCCCCTGTCGTTCATAATCAGAGCATCCCTCAGAGCGGTGTCTGGAAGGAATAACGCTAATAAAATTAGGGGAACCTCCCTCCTCACTTTTTTATTTCTCCCCCATGGCTAGTTATAATGCAGGTTTCCCTTCAGGCTCTGTGGAACTGCTGTCATAAAAATGCAGGGAGGCCCCAACAGCAGGAGCAAGTCAGTGAGGCAATCCCCACTCTCCCTGCCTTGTATTGGTGGCCACAGTCTAGTGCTGTGGCCTGAGCTCATTCTCCACTGGCTTCTCCTCCACAAGGGCCCTGGAGTGTTTCTAAGCCACATTTATTATTCATCAAAGGGTTCACAGACCCTGACTGGAATGAAAGCAATATACATGTATCTTTCTTTTATATTTTGCAAAGAGGTTTGATTTTATCCTTTAAAAAATGTGTAGGTTATGATAATAATTTACATGATTCAAAATTCAAAAGATACAAAAGAGAGCACAAGAAAAATTCTCCCTCTCACTTATATGTCATCTCTCTTCTTCAGGCAACCAATATTAATGGTTTTACATGCAATCTTAGCACTATTTTTATTTTTTTGTCATATATATATAATCTCTTCATTTTTAAAGAGATATTAGTATTATATATGCATTGTGGTAGGCAGGATAATGACCCACAAAAGTGTCCATCCCTATTCCGTGGAACCTGTGCTCTTGGTGAATTTACATGGAAAAAGGGACGTTACAGATGTGATTATAGGTATGTACCTTGATCTACTTGATAGCAGATAAATAGAAATATAGTTTAAATTCACATATCTCAGGACCCCTTGGTGGTTTAGTTAGTTGAGCATCTGACTTTTGGTTTTAGTTCAGGTCATGATCTCAGGGTGGTGATATGGAGCCCTGAGTTGGGCTCTGTGCTCACTGGGGACTCTGCTTGGAATCTCTCTCTTTTTTTCTCTCTGTCCCTTGCCCCACTCAGGTGCACTTGCATGCTCTCTCTCTTTCTCAAATAAGTAAATCTTAAAAAAAAAAATCACATATTTCTTAGAATGAATTAAGCTGAGAATCTTTTCATATGTTTAAAACTTCTTTGTAAGGGCACCTGGGTGCCTCAGTCATTAAGCGTCTGCCTCTGGCTCAGGTCATGATTCCAGAGACCCAGGATCAAGCCCCACATCTGGCTTCCTGCTAGGCAGGAAGCCTGCTTCACTCTCTCTCATTCCCCCTGCTTGTGTTCCCTCTCTAGCTGTGTTTCTCTCTGCCAAATAAATAAATAAAATCTTTAAAAAAATTAAATAGAAGTTTTGTATTTCCCATTCTGTGAAACTTCTTCCTTCCTTCTTTATTTTTATCCATGTTTTTTTTCTGTTGGGTTGATGGACATTTTCTTATTGATATACCAATGCTTTATATCTCCTAAAGAAAGATTTTTTTTTTTTGGCTTTGCTTTTGTAAAGTTATCAATGCAGATTTTTTTAAAAAATGTATGTCATCAAATTTATCAATGTTATTTTCTTTGGATTTGGAGTTTTATTTCATATTTATAAAGAATCTTCACCAGTGTAATTTTTTACACTTCCATGGATTATTTAGTATTTTAATAAATTCAAAGTTGGTATTTTGAATTTATTATGCTGCCAATTATGAAAAAACTTTACTTTTACTTTCTTCCAGAAGGCTACCTAGTTGTTCTAACACCATTTTTTGAATTCTACACATCTGCTATTAATATGCTTCTCAAAGAACAATTCCTTTTAAAGCACAGTTTTCAGGTTTAAAAATAGACATATTACATATACCTAAAAGATTTTAGCCTCAATTTATATTTCTTGCATTAATACTTAAGTAAGCTCTTATAGAGGATAGATATATTTTATGTATTTTTATGAATGGATAGATAATTTAACATATCTTGGAAAGAAATGCAGTAGACCCTAGTCAAATGGCTTGACTGTTGAGCTCACAGCAGTTTATCCAGGGTGATAGCTATCCTACAGATCTTTCTTTAGGAGACCATTCCTATTCTCCCTGTTCTTGTCCTGATCAGATTGTACTGACAATCATGATATTTTATCATTCTATACACAGATTTGAAAATATAATCTATCTTGGCATAGTCATTGGAAGTAATTCATTGTCCTGGTAAGCTATTCCTGAGCTCATTCCCAGATGGTCTGAGCTACCACAGTGATGAAAGCCACGTATATAAACTCGAGGACCCAAGTTTCTTCTCCCTGTCACTCTTTTGCTGTATATTATTAGAACAAAGAGAGAGGAGGGAGAAATTTTCTTCCATAATTCTATTTCTTCCTCTCCTTTTCCTTAATTAGACTTGATGATTCATCCAAAAAAAAAACTTGATCAACCATCATAAGGAGACTTTAGCTCTTAGAGCACAAAACCTTAAAACAAACAAACAAAAAACCTTAATCATCCACTTTTAAGATGTAGAAAGATTTTCCTCCCATCCTCGATGAGAGTAGGCATTATTTTATTACTTCCTCATATCCATGAATGGGCAGAATAGCTTCTTTCTAAAGTTATAAAGAACAAAGTAGATGAATTTTGTCAGCAATTTGAAAGCTGACCACACCCATTTGTTGAAGGGTTTTTTTTGTTTTGTTTTGTTTTGTTTTCTCTTCCTGAAAACTAGGCCAGTGTATCAACTTTGCATCCTAGAGACCTAGGACAAGTACAGAGAAGATACCTAGTAAGTGTTTATTTAATACATGAATAAGTGAATAAACAGTCCCTAATTGGAACTGTTTCCTCTGGGAGAAGCCAACAGAGATGACTCACTGCTTTTTTCTTAAGTAATTTTTCATACCATTCTTTGCGATCAGCAGAACCCCTGGGAGATTTCAGCTCCATGGCTCTCCCCATTGATGGTTGATGACTCATTGCCTTCTTTATCTTATGTCCTCCCTCCACTGCTCAGGGCATGAGTGACCACCCCGGACCGTGCTGTCCAAGCCATCCTGGGATACTTAAATTAGAAGCCACAAATGCAAGCAGAAACTTGAGTTTAGCATTTTCTGATTTCCCAGAAATTTCTTTCAGAAAATGACTTTTCTAATTTTGGGGGGACTCTCCTTTTGCCCAGACCTGTTGATCTTCTTCCTGGATAGAGTATATAAACCGAGTCCCAATCCTTTGGCCCTGCCTACTCCTCAGTGGTAAAGGTAAGAGTTACTGAATTTACACTCATTAGGCACAGAACAGTGATAGCAGAACTCCAGCCACAGGTTCTGTCATGTATCCTACATATGTGTACATGGTCTGGAGTACTGCCTTTAGCATTATTTGTGAGCGGGGACACTGGAGGGATGAGACTCTGATTCCTCCCCAGAGTGGAAGATTTTCACTGCCCATTCGCTTGTTCAAAGTTCTAGTACTGACTGGCTGGAGCCTGGGGTATGCATTTTGGAAAGCTTCTCATACAATTCTGATAGACAGGCCTGGTGAAGTCTTACTCTTGAGTGCTGTTCACCACAAACTAAACAGTTGACTTCAAGGGTTAGCCTTGCCACCAAATTTTCTATCCACAGACAAGTTCCTTAACAATTATGACCCTCATTAATAAGCCAGAGAAAATACTGATCCTTTCCCAAATGTCTGTGAAGATTAAGTGATAGAATGCAACAACAGTGCATAGCACATGGGAATTCAATAAATAAAAATACTATTATTATACAACTAAGTAATGTGAATCCCTTCCCAGGGAGAAGATGAAAAATGCATCTGGTCATTATGGTAGTGAAAAGGAATAAACACCTTTTAGAGAAAGGTAGATCAGGCTACTTTAGAAATATTTTATTCTGGAAAACCCCATTTGGTCAAAAGATGGTCTTAGAATGAAATCCAATAAAATACAGGCTAAGTCCATGAAAAGAGCTATCACAGAACCCAATGAAATTGAATTTAATTCTTTACCTAAGCTTATAAATAAGGGCTGAAGTTGCCTTTCTCCATTTAAAGTGCTTTCAGCAAAGACAAACACCTCAAATCCTCTTATTTTCCTTTAGTCGCCCTTAAATGAACACCTTAGTTATTTCTGACATCTCTAATCCAACCTGGAGTCCTCCATACCTTCTGTGGCTGCTATTTATTTTCCCCAGAGTCTAATAGTTCCTGTCTTTCTAAAAGATGAATTCAGAAGCCTCTCCCAGATTTCTTTTTCTTGCTTCAGGTTAGAGAATTTACTTCGAAACCCATGATGTTTCTAAGCAGTAGACCCAAGCTCCTTCATTCATAAAAGGGATATAAGGTCGAAGGAAAACCTGCTCACAATTTTCTAACTAAGTGATAAAGCAACAATTATGGAATCCATACTTAGTGATTAATTGGAAAATCTTGGTCTCCAACACAGAGGGCTGTATCTCACACTGTGACAGAGGAAGCATTATCAGAGCAATAACTTCAAGGGGATTCAGGCCTAGAAATATTAACGTCATAAGCCAAGGAGGCCTATATTCTCCACCTCATTGCTGCAACTCAGAGCCACAAGTTGGTTGGGAATGGTGTTCACTCACCAGAGCTGTAGCTTGGAAAGAGAGATTCTTCTTTCTTTAAGAGACACCTGCACCCTATCTTTGTTTTCGTCTTGAAGAATCATGGCTTTAAAAAACAAGTGTAGTAGTACATTAATTAATTGGTAATAAATGAGAGACAATGTCAATATACAGCTGGTGAAGATTATAATTTAAATATGCTCCTTGAGCAATAGTAGATAGCAGACAGATACTTCTATGAATAAATAGAAAGTTCTAACCAATGTGGCCACCTTGTTATAGATTACATGGTGCATATAACACAGTTGAGGAAGAAAAAAAATGAGGATACACATTTCCCTGAGTCACTCTTGCTTAAAGATTTCAATAACTCTGTAATAATGAGAAATTCAACATATGCTATAATAGTCCTAATTTTATTTTTTGTGCGTGGGTATACAGTGATTCATTATCACATTCCATAGTATAGATATTCCCAATTAAATTTTCTTGTTGCTTTAAAAAGTTTCACCCCAAAATAACTTCCTCGAGTATTAGTTTGTATTTTAATTGCATTAATATATATTTTAATTTAAAAATAACTCAAATTGTTACTCTAAACACACAAATTATATGTTGTCTTTAATAGCACCATTTTAACCTTTTAATGTCTATGTTTCTCTTTTTAAAAAATAAAATAATACATCGCTTAAATATTCCTTAAAATGTTAAATTTATTGTCTTTTAATAATTATTTGAGCCACTACTGTGAGTCAGCAATTTTTCTAGGCACTGAGAAATTCAATAAACAAAACAAAATCATAAAAAAAACCCTATTCTGATGAAGCCTATATTCTAGTTGGGGCTTAGATGCTGCAATTATAAGGTTTCCAGGAAAAATATAATGAAAAAGGAAGACGAGGACTGTAGGGAGAAGGAGGGGAATATAGTAGCAGGTACTATCCAGTCATTTAATTACATTTTTATTTAAAAGATCAAGCCACAAGTATACTTGGTCTTGAGCTCAGTTTGCTTTCAGATTTCCCTCTTAATAAACCAATACTGTGTATTGTGCTGTAATTTGATTTCCGATTCCTTTCTAAAAATAGTGTCTGTAATATATGATGATGACTTAGTAACTGGCTTCTAATGAAATTAACTTTTGCTTGCCTCTGGATCATATCTATCTTCTCATATTTTCATTAATATACCTAAACCAAAGGAGAAAATGCTTCTTAAGGTTAATGGATTTCTTCAATGTCTTTAATTCACAGTATAACTGTCTAGTATGTACCAGACACCAGACTAAGCTATGATGAGTAAGGCCATAAAAAACCTCCTGCATAGCTGGGAATAGATACTGGGTTACAGTGACGAGAACCATAGGAAGCCAGAAGTCCCACAAAGTAGGAAGGCAGGAGTGACTTATTAACAGAGGTAACCAGAGAAACAAGTAATGTTTTCGAGAAGAAGGGAAATCTAAACTCTCTGGAATGATGAATAGATGTCCAGGCTGGTATCAGAGGAGGACATTCTAATACGTGCTGTGTACAAAGGCATAGAGCAGTTAAGTTGGTGGAGGCATCAGGAAAATTCCAATAGTTTTACAGGCACTTGAAAGAAAGAGTTCCTGAAAGTCATGAGTTTGTTGGGAGGGGAGCTAAATGATAAAGAACAAGTATCTTGAAAAGGTCAAACGTTCCAGGCCTTGACTCTAGTTGCATCGGACCTACCTATATCCACTGTCCTGTCCACTGAAGGAGTGCTAACTTCCAGCACCTCTATTTCTTTGTGGGAGGGCTCTTCTGTCCCTGACACCTGCTTTGCCATGAGTGCAGCAGGTCAAAATGGCTGGGACATTACTGCTCGCAGCATTCACTGCCTAGTCAACACTCTCATTAGTTGTACTAAAGTACTCCTGGTCTCTTGACTGTATAGGGGGACAACCCCCAAGAAGCATGTTCTATACTGGCTTCTAGAGTTCCTGCAGCTAGATTAGGATCAGCTCCTCCCAGCCAAATCCTCAGGGTGAAATGCCAGCACTAATAATGGTAAGTGGGCATGTCAAGGTGTCACAGTTATTAAGAGGTTCACCCATGCTGAACTGCGTTAGGTACAGGTTGAAGCACGTGCACTGCTTATACAGTATCTCTAGTATCTGAGAAATATCAGGGTAACAGCGATTGTGCGATGTGTGTAGTCACATGGTTGTTTTTATGTGTCACTGAAACAATGAAAGAGAACATATGAGTGGCTCAGGTCAGTCAACTCCCAATTCAAGGCACAGTGGGAGAGCCAGAGGGTCTTTGGGCACCATTTAAAGAGATTTTTATCTTTATAACCAGAGAGCAGAATAGGGTGAAACCTACATTTCAGATAGCATTATGAGACAAGTGGATTTTCAAATAAGTCCAAATTCAGAGCCCTTGCTAGTCTTCTCTGCTCAACTTAGGACCCTGATACCTGGGACGAGAACACCAGATGTGTGTGGTTGAGAAAAGGCTGCAGTCTCATGTTTAAATACCAAGAAACATTTTATGTTCCCTCATAGAAGCATTTCCTTCTCTGGAACTTTAGTCTGATGAAAACTAAAGTTGTGGGAAAGGAAAGCACAAATTCCCCAAAGGAATCAGTAGGAGGAATAGGGAGATCTCCTCCTATGCTTACTTTTGGTTCCAAACCCAGTCTTCTATATTAAGGAACATAGCACCTCCTAATCACAGCTGGTTCACAGAACAGATGCTGCATCTTGACTGATCACATCCAACCCAAAAGGTAGCCCCTCCACAGCACTTTTAAGGGGATATTCCATCATTCCACTAGCTGGTAGTTTCTGGGACATACGGTAGGATCAGTGAATTCTCTGGTTATATGCCCACTGTTGTATCCGGCCTCTAACATGAAGTGGGTTCATTAATCCAAGGCAACATTATGTGAGATCAGATGTCACTAATTAGACACTCTGTGAGCCCTGGGACTGTGGTGACAGCTGAAGCACACATGGTAGAGAAGATAAACCCCTTCAGAGCCAATTCTGACCCATGTTAAAGTCAAGTCTGTCCTGTCAGTAATGCTTTCAATTGATGGTCACTCACAATTTCTGAAAAAAAAAAAAAAAAAAGAAAAGAGGAAGAAGAAGAAAGACTTACAAAGGGAACATGGTCGGGCAAGATATACCTGCGACTATAGTTTCTCCTGAGGAATTGATGTTTACTGCTTTTCTTCTCTACGAATCATAATTGCTTACCAGTCCTCAGATCTTTATTCTTGAGGAGTCTGAGGATTTGATTAGCATTTTCTTGGTGAGGTGTTGTTTCAGCTGGCCAGTCATGGTTATCACCAGTTATAGAAGCACCCAGAGCCTCTGAGGGAATCAATCCCTGAGTTCTATTCTCCACACAGCCTCCATTATACAGCAACAAGTCTACCTCCTCATTCAAATAAGGGTCAACTACTACTGGCAGTAATTCTGTTCTTTCTCTTCGGGTCTGTTGGCATGATCAGCTCACAATAAGAAAAATCATATTCTCTCTGTATGGTGAACTTGCATGTCTCTGCTCTTTTCCATTATGGTATGATTTTATGTTGTAACTATGAGAGCATAATTTTCTTTCTTTTATTTATTTCTATGTGAGAAGTGCCCTGCAGTCACCCTGTATGCAGACCACTGTACAATATCACTGAAGGTGTGTATGAGCTGGCAGGAAATACTCTGGAGAAGGAATTAGAGACCAATTTGTGAGTATCATTACTGTAGGCAATCAAATGCCATGGAAGGATTTTTTAGCAATGGAAAGATAGGTCCAGGTATATGATTCTGAAAGCTAATGACAGTGGTTTGGTGGGCCAACACCAGACAAAATGGTCAAGAGGTCCGGCTAAAGGGCAATGTAATTGAATAAAAGGGAATGGGGCAGATTGAGAAATATATTCCAAGAAATATGTTTAACTTTGGTAGCTGATTGGAATGGGGCTAAGAAAGCAAGGAGAGTCCCAAATCAGCTTCCTCTTTGGGGTTATGTCTCATCCCTCAGCTGTGTATCACTCAGGAAGCACCACAGGACTCAGAGAAGTCCCAGGACTCCAAAGAAATGAGCAATTAGCTTTATAAGCCAGAACATGGAAAAGTGTTAAAGGCAAATATTTGTTGAGATACCAAGATGCAAGAGAGAAAAGCATGCAAAAAAGGTACCAGAATCACACATTTTCTACTGCTTCAATAAAAAAAAAAGTTTCATGACTTTTGAATATACTTCCCACATCTTAGGTATAAGAGCTTCCGAGATTGTTCGGAAAGAACATTTCTAAGAATAATTTTTGAAATGTGTTATAGCCCCCATCACTAACCCCCACATCACTACCACAAAGGAGGGAAGTGTGCTGTGTGTGGTGAGTTCCAGCTCCTCACCTCAAGACTGTTGAGAGATACTTCACCGGGCCACTTGGTGAATTTTATAGGTATCTCCTGGAGGTGGAGATAGTACACTGAGAGACTGTGGTCTTATTTCCCTTATAAATGGAGATGAAAGATAAACTAGCGGACTGTAAACAACAGGTCAAAGGAGAACTTGCTGAGTTAGGAATGAGTCCTCATTGCACTCCCAGGGTTTGTCTGAGCAAAGGAAGGGTTTGAGTGTTTCCTGTGGGCACCAAAGAAAGCCAGTGTGAGGCTGCCTTGAGATAGGCTGCTCCTTCTGAGGGGCTTGTGAGACTTTTGTGTTTGGATGGAAGGATGTATGAATTAAGTATATAAATTCAGCAAAGCAATCAAAATGAGGGGCACTATTTATTAAGAGTCTGCAAATAAAATACAGGGTTGTGCTGACTGTGATGAGAGAACATATATATGAGGTTAAAGGGACCACAAAAACTTGCTCTAAGGGGGATTATGTTAACAATGACACAACTCCTTCTGGTTACCCTCTACTTTATTTTCTCTTCAAGGACAAACACATCTTGAGAGAGTTACCTGTAGTTGCTACTCCTACTTATTTATCTATTAATCTGTCTTCAGCCCACTCTGATTAGACTTTTCTTTTCTTTATTTTTTTTAAAGATTTTATTTATTTATTTGACAGAGAGAAACACAGCTAGAGAGGGAACACAAGCAGAGGGACTGAGAGAGGGAGAAGCAGGCTTCCTGTCGAGCAGGAAGCCCGACGTGGGGCTTGATCCCAGGTCTCCAGAATCATGACCCGAGCTGAAGGCAGTCACTTAACCAATTGAGCCACCCAGGTGCCCTGATCAGACTTTTCTTTGCACCACTCCACTGAGGGTGACTAATGAAGGCCGTCCATATAGGTGCTAATGAAGATCACTGATACTGTGTTATCCTTTGGGTGTTGCCAAATGCACTGGTTACTTTTCTGTCCTCCCTTATTTGAACTTAAATTGGCCTTCAACGCCCTGACTACTTCTTTCTTCTCTTGGCTGTGGTGATCCACACTCTTCTTACTTCTCCTACTTCATTGCCTGCTCTTTCTCAGTCTTCTTTATGGGACCTCTTTCCTCTCCTTGAAAAATGAATGTAGGAATGTACCCAGGATTTGATCTTGTCTACTTTTCCATTTATATTTACTCTATATCCTGAGATCATATTGTCTAGCCCCTTGGGTTTAGAGTGCCATTTATGTGCTGATGATTCTAAACTGTATCTATAATATAGTCACTGAATTACTAACTTGATAGACCCAGCTAATAGGCATCTCAAACTTAACTCATTCAAAACAGAATTTTCATTTGTTTGTGTTCCATGTGTCACCCACAGTTTTTTCTCCCTGAGTCTTCCATCTTAGTTAACATCCAGCCAACAGCCACTCAGTTCCTTAAGCCAAGTCGAGGAGTAATTTTGATAGATTATTTCCTGTTTTATGTCATCAAATAGATTCTGAATTAAGTCCTGAAGCTTTTATATCTGAAGCTTTATATTTTATATCCTTTACTATTCACCATCGCAACTTTTATCATCCTTGTGCAAAAAACCCACAATATCTTGCATAGATGACTCCCACGGCCTTATACATTTTTTTTTTAAGATTTTATTTATTTGACAGTGAGAAACACAGCTAGAGAGGGAACACAAGCAGGGGGAGTGAGAAAGGGAGAATCAGCCTCCCCGACGAGCAGGAGCCCTACATGGGGCTTGATCCCGGGTCTCCAGGATCATGACCTGAGCCGAAGGCAGTCACTTAACCAACTGAGCCACCCAGGTGCCCCACCTTATACATTTTTTGACAGCTTCCACAAAACAGTTCTCCGCTAGGCACTTCCCCATCACTCCCCACATTCCCCACACAGTAGGCACTTCCCCATCACTCCCCACATTCCCCACACAGCTTATGGATAGTCACATCACACTGACCTTTTCTGACCACTCAGTCAGAAGGGGTCACACAGTTCTATTTCTCTGTGTAGCCACTGCATTTTCTTGGTTATTACTGATATTTTTTCTTTTGTGCATTTATTCTCTTCATCAAGGTAACCTATAAAAAGCTTTGATGCTATGTCCCCAGTGTCTAAAACAATGTCTGAAGCACAGTAAATACCCAATAAATATATGTTGAGCAAATGAAAGAATGGATGAATAGTAGAAATAAAAGGCAATTTGTGGGGCGCCTGGTTGGCTCAGTTGGTTAAGCGACTGCCTTCGGCTCAGGTCATGATCCCGGAGACCCAGGATCGAGTCCCACATCAGGCTCCCTGCTCGGTGGGAAGCCTGCTTCTCCCTCTCTCCCTCCCCCGCTTGTGTCCTCTCTCTGGCTGTGTTTTTCTCTGTCAAATAAATAAAATCTTTTAAAAAAGGCAATTTGTATGGGATTAATGACTATGTAAGAAATTTTTGAAATATTAATGTTTTAATCCTTGTACTTGTAATGGAGAAAAATAATAATAAAGTGGAAATTTAAGAAAGAGACAAGCTAAGGAAAACTTTGTTGGTTTTAAGAATGGGCAAAAAGCCCTGAATGCATGTGAAGTTTATAGGGAATGGATCCAATAAAGCACGACATTGAAGATAAGAAAAGGATAAAGGATGAGACATGATCCTAAATAATCAGGAACTATTAGATCAGAGCTGCTGACTTTTATTGAAGGATTAACCTCAGAAAAGAGAAGATGTGGAAGATCCTGTCCTCTTTCCGATTTCCTTCCTCCCATTTCCCTCTCTTAAACTTTCTTTCCTTCCTCCCTTTTTCTTTCTTTCATTCCTCCTTCCACAGTTGCTGTTTTAGTACTTCCATAGCACTAGGTGCCATGAAATAGATAGGAGATTTAATTTGAATAGAACTGAAAAGAAAGATCTGAAAATAGACAGGAGGAGAGAGAAATTGTCTTTGTGCCAAGCAAATTAGCAGCAACATCCCTAATGGGTTTATTATAGCGACTTTATTAGTCACAAATTAACAAAATGGACTCTGGTTGATTTAAACAGAAAATGAGTGTGTTGGAATTTCCAGGGATATTCTCACAAAACCTACTAAAGGCCAGATACAAGTTATGGCAAGAGCCAAGTCAGACAGAGCTGAAACAACCCAGACATCACCAGTGGCCATCAGTTGCCACTTCGACATTTGACATCAGCTCTGGTTATCATTTTGTTGCTGGACTGCAGTACTCTGAGCTCATCACCATACTACTGGGCTCTGAACTCTACTCAGGGGCCATAAAAAAAATCCTTCACTGACCCTTCCTTTGGCTTTAGTCCCTCAGGAATCACACAGTGTCATTTGACTGGTCATGCTCAGGTCACAGAAGACCCGAGAGGGAAAGGAATACCTAAGCTTTTCTTCCAAATGGGCAGTGGCTCTGCCTCTTATCTTTCTTTAGATTTCTACACACATGATTATGGATCCTGGTCATCCTGAAGGTCAGGTATTCACTAGAAGCAGTTCCAGAAGAGAGAACTCATATGGTGTGAAGGCAGAAATAACTCTGGCTCCCCAGACTCCTGTTCACAGCTTTACCTGAATCACTGTGTGACTTAGTATAAATCATCCATACTCTCCAGGCCATTGTTCAGCTTTCTGTAAAATGTGGTTGCTGTTTCCACATGTTTACCAGCCCTTTCCAGTGCTGAGATTTCTAGATAGCTTCTTAAAGCTTAAGAAACACATCAGTAAAACAAGCCATACTCAGGTTTGCAGCATTTTATCACTTATGACCCTTCTTGGCAAGCCCTTAGTGGGTAAGTAAGACTGGGATATCTTTACTGGCTACTGTAAAGGTAGAAGAATACAAATGAGAGATGGTAAAGGTCGGGCGACAAATACACTGGTCAGATGAACTGAAGTGGGACTCGTAGACACAAGGTGCCAACACTGCGGTTATGTTTATGCTTCTGAAACTGGAGGAAAAAAAAATGCCAGGGGAGCCTGATTTCCTTCTTAAATAGTTCAATAGAAACAGGGAAAATGACACAATATAAAAGGCAGGATATGTCAAGTCAACGCAAAACTCAGCTGGAGGTAACAGGCTAAACACAATTCAGGTTTCTGTTCCACAGAGATGTCTGAGCCTGGAAGTTCAGTCCAGACAGGCCTGACTACAAATGATTCAAAACTCCTCTTTGTGATATGATCATCAAAGGCCATAGAGGAAAGCATCAGGCACATAGAAAGTTCAAATTTCCCAGTATGTTTTTAGTAAGTGTTAGGAAAATAGAAGACAATGAATGCACTAGAATTATTTCTAGGTCTTTATAGTGGTTTAACAAATACACTAGAGATGTAAATTAAGTTAAACCTAAAAGGAAAAAAAAAGACTATCTAACATTGTATTTGTTCACAGTATCTGAGAATGTGATCATTCTAGCCAACAGAAAAGATGGTAAACTCGAACTGCAACTTTGAATTTATCCAAGATCTTATTGATATTTTCCAACATAACAGATGCTGGTATCTTGGGGGAGAATTTCTTTCTCCTTAAGTCAGTTATTTGGAATAAGGTATTCAGTTTAGGAATTGATGAATAGTAAAAGAGAAAGTCAGTTAATGATGTATCAGGAGATGATCTTTTAGAAAATCACCTATAAGCTCAGTTTTCTTACAAAATACTTACTTGATTTATAACTTGACAAGACTACTTTCCTTTATATATGAAGAATAAAAAAATAAACTGAATTAATTCAGAGAGATAGGTATTTCAGGTTGTGTGCATTTTCTTGACCTTTATTTATTCTTTCCTTTCATACATTGCATATTTTTACTCATGAATACTCTGCAATACCAAATTCTAACAACAAGAAAGAAAGAGGTTACTATTATTTTTTAAAAATAAAATAGTATTCTACGATTGGACCAAGGCAACCAACACTTTGGGAAATATCTTGTTATTCAAGAGCACGAATGTTGGGACCTCCTGGCTGGGGTGGCCTCTTGGGCTTCTCCGGAATACTTCCCTGAACATGACCTAGCTGAATCTTCCCGCCCTCCGCTCTTAGCCCGTGGGCAGACTGGCGAACTTAGCCCCACCCAGCAGTCTGGCCTGAAATCTGCCTAAGGCCTTACTGATAGCCACTAATGAGCTCCTATTGGCCCCTGCTACTTCTTTTACTCCCTCCTTTCCTCTCTATATAACTGTCTCTGATACAATAAAGCTGAGATTGCTGCGCCTTCACTGCTGACTCAACTCCCGGCTCGGTGTGGTTTCTTTCCCGGTCAGGGGGGTGGCTGGGCTGTGGACACTTACCATCTCACTCAGCCCCCGGAGGATAACAGGCTGGTCCAGTTATTCCTCCCCCGGCACCAGCGTTGCGGAGAGAGCAACACACGGACAAAGTAATAATAAAATGTTAAATGCTTTCATGGCCCTTGGACCTTCCTGCTAGGGATCTAAACTTGAACAAAACCACATGCATCCTTCAATCATGACAGTCTCATGGCAGAGCTCAAGGAGTTTCCAAAATTCATGGCGAAGCTCTGTGAAGGAGTTTCCCTAGGACAGGTGTGGATACCACCATGGGAGGGGGACCCACCATAGAGGAAGCAGCCAACATGATCTTCCCAGAAGAGGGGAAGTTCCTCCTCTGGGGGAACTTGAGTTTTGCAAAAACAATCAAAAAGAGACCAGGGGTGCCTGGGTGGCTCAGCATTAAGCATCTGCCTTAGGCTCAGGTCATGATCCTAGGGTCCTGGGATTGAGCCCTACATCAAGCTCCCTGTTCAGCAGGAAGCCTACTTCTCCCTATCCCACTTCTTCTGTTTGTGTTCCCCCTCTCGCTATGTCTCTCTCTGTCAAATAAATAAATAAAATCTTAAAGAGAGAGAGAGAGAGAAAGAGAAAGAGAGAGAGAGAGAGAGACACCAAAGTTTCCCATTTCATTATCTGTATTCAGGCATCAGTGGCTTTGACCACTCTGGTCCCTGCCTATCTTTCCCATCAAATGTCTTGCCACTACAGGCTCTCCTAAGCCACCACACACTCTCGCATCTCTTCACCTTTGTATACCAGCCTCCTAACCTTGAATTCACCCCCCCACACCTGCCACTGACCTGTGTTCCTCCTAAGGCTATGAGCACCCCCGGACCAGGATCAGGTACATCATTAACTGCAGTTTCACATACACCACAGCTTCCGTGGTAAGGATTTGTACAATACCTGGCAAGCTAAAAAAGGGAGCATGGATAGCGGGTAAAATCAGGAGCCCTGGAGGCACACTAATGAGGTTTGATTCCTATCTTCCACTTACTCTCTGGATGATATACACAAGATGTATAACCTCTCTGTGACTCAATCTCTGAATTTATGAGAGGATTTCCATGAGGATTAAATGAGATAATACATGCAAGTCTCTTAGAACAGTATCTGACAGATGTGAATCCTAACTGTTAGGTATTCATAACTAAAAGATTCTTGGATGGAGATTTGTGGCAAAGATAGTAGTTATTCTCAAATATTGGATCTTCTCCTTAAATTTACCATGACCTTTACAGTTAGGCAGGGACATATAATGAATTCTAAGCGCAGACTATGACGAGAGAGCTAGCAGTGAATTCTCCAAGCTCTCTGTTGTCCTGCTACAGAGATCACAAAGCATACGTTAAGATGCAAGAGCCTTGGAACTCAAGCAGGCTGAATGAACATTGTATTTTCTAACAATTGAGACTAGGGTTATTGTTACTGCAGCATAAAGACATCTATCCTGACTAATTCAGGATCACCCTAAAGTTATACCAAAGAGATGATGGTCCACTTTAGACACTTACACTTACTTTGGTGAAAACAAGACAGTAGGTACAAAGAGCACAAGTAGCAAAGCCTACAAAGGCTGGAAGGATGAAACAGGAAGTTGTGAAAAGAGGCTGTCACAGAGATGGGGAATGAGGAAAGAGATAATAGTGTTGACGATTTAATCTTCATTCAGATATGTTTGGGATCAGTAACACATTTCTCAAAATGCAAAGAAACCTAAATCATGATCAAAGTGATGTCACAATCTTTTATTGGGGATGTGCTTTTTTTTTCTATCAGTAGGACTAAAAATAATCAAGAATTTAGAAAAAAGAAATCATACTTTCACTATTAGATTATGTTAATAAAAAGAAATAAAACAAATAATTGCATTTCTTAAACCTTTTTCTGGAAATAGGAAGATTTTTGAGTGTACGTGGGACTGAGTCACAAACTGTTTTGAATATATTATTAAAAACTATGGAATTTTCCCTAGGGAAAAATGAGGGTGCCCAAATAAATACACAGTTTCCAAGGTTCCTGGACCCAGAGTTACAAAACCTTATGTTGTGGGTTTCTATTTTAAGTCCTGATTTACACTATCCAGAAATATTTTGAAAGAAATTCCCTAAAAATTTTATCAGTTGGGCTACATTTAATAACAGTCTGAGCTTCATGGGGAATGTAGATGCACCACGAACACTTAAATTAGTATAAATGTTGTGGAGAGCAAACAGTCAATATTCATCAAATTAAAAAACGGTAGTCTTTGAGCCAGCAATTCTTGGATAGGAAGTATCTGTATAGATACACTTGCAAAATTATGCCATGATGTATGTTCAAGGATCTTCATTATAGTTTTGTTTCTTATAGCAAAAATACTGGAAAATAGTGACCATTGACCAGAAACTGGTTAAATTAGTTAGAGTACATTGATATAATAACACTATGCAGCCATTAAATAAAATGAAATTGGTATGTATGAAGTGACATGGAAGATTATACATTTATTTAAATCAATAAACATAACTGGTTTATGGTCTTTTTAGACAATTTTTTATGAGGTGTGTGTTATACATGTGTGCATGTGTATGTGTGTTCTGAAAAAATATGTAGAAAACCATTAAAAGTAGTCACTTTTGGGGTGCCTGGGTGGCTCTGTCGTTAGGTGTCTGCCTTTGGCTCAGGTCATGATCCCGGAGTCCTGGGATCAAGCCCCACATGGGGCTCCCTGTTCAGTGGGAGGCCTGCTTCTCCCTCTCTCACTCCCCCTGCTTGTGTTTGCTCTCTAGCTGTTTCTCTCTGTCAAATAAATAAAATCTTAAAAAAAAAAAGTAGTCACTTTTGATGAGGCATATGCCCATACATGCCACATATGAAAATTTAATAAATATGTTTTATATATTATTTGTTGAGCTCACAATTCTAGGCTCAACACTTTTTTTCAGTGCTTTGGAAATACAAAAGAATGTGGAAGACAGTACCATTGACTTTTAATCTTATTGTTAATAAGAAAAACAGATATTTGAAATAACTAGAGAAAATATAAAAGATAATATATGAACAACTACAAGTTGAAATGATAAAATCTGCATAACTAGTGCTAAACAATGTGTTAGACTGGAGAGAAACTGCTTTATTAAACAAAATATTCTCACCTTAGGCAAATGTTTGTGTGTGCATGCCTACTTTAAAAAAAATTATGCGAATCATACATTTCACACAGAAAGAACTTAGGAAAGCACAACTTTAATTCCAAAGGGCTGGACACACACATACACACACCCACACCTACCCACCCTTCTACATGCACACACACACACACACACACACACACACCTTACAAGGCCATCACAAATGTCTTTCTCATAATTTTGGTTACTGAAAGTAGAGCAAGCACTGAAGATAGTTACAACTTATGTATGAAGCATCAAATGAAATAAGAAACATCAAATAAGAAAATAGCAAACCCGGGGGATGTGGGTGGCTCAGTTAGTTAAGTGTCTAACTCGTGATTTTGGCTCAGGTCATGATCTCATGGGTTGTGAGATTGAGTCCAGAGTTAGGGTCAATGCTCAGCAGGGAGTCTGCTTGAGATTGTCTCCCTCTGTCCCTCCCCACACTTGTGTGCACACCAATAAATAAATAAATCTTAAAAAAAAATAAAAGAGCAAATCCAACTCATACATCATGTGGTGTTTCTCCAGGTGCTTCTAGATGCGTAATAGAAGTTATTTTTTTTAATATTTTATTTATTTGACAGAAAGAAACACAGCCAGAGAGGGAACACAAACAGGGGGAGTGAGAGAGGGAGAAGCAGGCTTCCCGCCTAGCAGGGAGCCCGATGTGGGACTCAATCCCAGGTCTTCAGGATCATGACCTGAGCCAAAGGCAGTCACTTAACCAACTGAGCTACTCAGGCACCCCGTAATATAAGTTTTTACATGACTTCAACTTCTCATACACCAGCAAGCTCTATTTGGCAACATTGGCAGCTTTATTAAGATAGCTATTCGTGATGCTAAGGAAGTATGCTCATTTTCAATGGAGCCTGACAACATTTGATACATAGGCCATGCTGACAATTGCACCAGCTGAATCATTCTGAATCCTTACAGTAGACAAATCTGTCAACGAAAGTCAACTAGGCTGTGTATGTACCTACACAGTCACAGACGTGACTGACATTTTTTCAGTGAGGCTAAGATCATATCTCTCTGGGAGAGAATACTGATATTTATAGTAGACTTAAAAAGAAATGTTGGCCAAAACATAAAATTAGGTAATACTTCTATGAATAAAACAATTATTAGAAGATCTGCAATTTAACATTGAGGAGGTCTGTTGGCTAGAGTTTACAGCACACAATTGAGAAAACACAGTGACAATAGTTTGGGACCAGTATTAGCCTCCAATTTTCCCAGCTAATGACAGAAGATGGGATGCCTTGGGGCACCTGGGTGGCTGAGTTGGTTAAGCCACTGCCTTTGGTTCAGGTCATGATCCCAGAGACCTGGGATCGAGTCCCACATCAGGCTCCCTGCTCGGCAGGAAGCCTGCTTCTCCCTCTCTCACTCCCCCTGCTTGTGTTCCCTCTGGCTGTATTTCTCTCCGTTAAATAAATAAAAGCTTAAAACAAACAAACAAACAAACAAAAGATGGGATGCCAGACTCTTGGTAAGATCCAAACCCAGGCTCACATTTGCGTATTAGGAGTAGGGAGGCCTTCCCTTTTGAGGAAGAGGGAAATTCCTCTCCATCCGTTCATTTGCTGTGTGAACTCAAGTGTAAATCTGGCTGCAAGGTGAGGACAGAGTAAAGGGCACTTTATCTCACATGTGAGTGATTTGTTGGACTGCTGGCCTGTGATTGAGTTGACAACCTTCTGCAGTCCATCACTTGCCTGGGAATACTGAGAGAGAACTTGTGATAGCCGAGCCACTTGTTTTGGGATTGCTTTAATTACTCTACACCAAGCCAATTTTACCTCTCCTTTTTAAGTGCCAACTCTTATTTAATAGTATTCACTTTTTCTGTTTGTCTTAGGAAGTGAAGAACTAAGATGTAGGCCATTAAGTTAGATGATGCAGGATATCTGAGCGTTTCTGATGATTCACAGCTTATTTAGGAAAATGACTACTCTACTTACGAGGAACTGCCGTGACCACAAATGATGGAATTAAAAAAAAATACTATGCTATCTAAAATGCCGTGGATTCCAAATGATAGTCCTTTCCTAGGATAAAGGGAAAGCTCTTCAGGAAGTACACAGGTAAGCAAATCAGTGAACCGCAGATTGCTCCTGGTGAGAGCAAAAATATGCATTGTTGCTTCACAGAAAGACCACTCTTTGTTCCTGCACCTGGAGACGTCTATTAATAGGAGTTACCTAGATGTTGGTTATACATAATTTAAAAATAGGAATAAAACTACTGGGCTGAGTGGGTCTCCTGCAGAAATCAGCAGGTGATATAAGAGAAGAAGAATCTTCTTAAATACAAATTCTTAGTGCCTATCCAGTGGAGAGTAAAATTGACATGATTCAAAGATTAATTAATCCATTCCTAAAGTTATTCTTCCGTTGTTAAATACAGGGGGAAAAAATCAACTTAATCAACTAGACAAACACTCTGAGAAACAGAATTATCTCATGCTAACTCAGCCTCTCTCACTTAACATCCAACTACCACCTAGCAACTGCCACACGTGTACTTTGATTAACAGATTCTGCTCTCAGTAAAGAACTCTGTTTTCCCAAAGTAACTCATAATAGATTAGTTATACTTGAAAAAAAGAAAGGATTTTTCAAATTCCATGTATGGTTGAGTGGAATGAGAATGCCAAGAAGATTGTGGAGCTTGTTCTAAGTTTTGTTGAGGTCTGAATTCAAATATTGCGAAGAAGTACTGTCAGACACTGTGCAGACGTCTGTGCAGCCTCGTGGAGGAATGGAATCTCGCCTTAAGCTAAGTTAAGGAGAAGGCGTCTCAGAAAGCAAAAAAGTATCAAGAGGCAGATAGGATATCGATTCCAAGAGATAATATGAAATTGGATGGTAATATGATATCAGTCAAAATAATAACAATAAAATGTCTATATATCAAGGGCCACATATTTAGAATTTTATATGCATTATCTCATTGATCCTGATAACATTCTTAAGAATTATACCATATCACAATTATTTTTATCATCATTATTATTTCATCCACTTTACAAGTGAGAAGACTGAGACTTTATATAAATTAAGAAAATTGCCTAAAGCCACTTTGCATTTAAATGGCAGTGCCCAGGCTCTCAACAACTACGCTGCCCTGAGCTGTCCATCTGCTCAAGAAAACTTTGCAAAGGGGCAAGAGACATCAAGAACCTGACAAAAATCCCATAGTAGTAGTCTCTGCTGCAGAGAGACTAAGAACCATCAATAGTAAAAATTCCCTGATGGCTGCAGTTGTTACTATAAAACCTGCAAAAGCATCACTGGGAGATGGTGCTAGTTACAAAGCCTCTAAACATTTGCTACTCAAAGTGTGGTCTCTAGACTAGCAACACTAAGGCTTTTATAAATGCAGAATCTCAGGGATCAGCCCCGATTCTGCTAAATCTGCATTACAACTGATCTTATAAATCTGCATAAGATCTCTAGATAATTCCTATACAAATTAAAGTTTGAGAAGCACTGCCAACATATCACCCATAAAGTACTGTAGGGCGCTGCTGGAGATAGATGACTACAGCTTTACTTTCAATTTAGCAAGACGAACTGGGGGGTAGGAATTGCATTTGGGGGATTTATTATTTATAGAAAGGTAATTACATTAGTATTAAGATAGTACATTCAATTTAGGGACACGGCAGACAGTGCTACTTTCTCTGACAGGAATTTATAAGACTGCTTGTATACTGTGGGTATGGAATTAGCTGCCAATCCCTGAGGTCCAATTCTTGTCTCCTAAAAAAATCTCCTCTGAGGCAGGTGATAGCATGGTGCTGTTTTAAGACAAGTTAGAGGTAAGATAAGGAGGCACCTTCTTATATTATCATGGAGCAACAGCCTAAAATGTAATAGATGAAAAATCATCTACCTACCTGGAAATTGTAGGTTGTAATGTGGAATGGATAATGTTATAACAAATGCAGACTGGAAGTTGATAGTCCCCATGGAGTCTAGAAAAGTGAAAGGTAGTAACAATCAGTCATTGTTTCTTTAGCATCATCCCGAGGAGAAGATGTCCTCACCAGTGACCAGAAATATCCCCTCCATGGGACAGCTACATCTATTTAGAATAATGTCTTACCAAGCCCCTAAGCCTTGATGAATGGCTGCTTAAAGCCACTTTACTATCTATGTTCTGATCCCAAATTCATCAAGCAAATTTTTCTTATTTTAATTCATCTTCTTAGGTCAGTCCCCAACTGTTAAGATACATTTACCAGATGGTACATAAATCCAGTCCTTGTTATAAATTATTGAAATGACTTTCTGCTGCAACTTTCTTAGGGCAAATTTGGGTGGTGTTAATGCTGACCTAAAGATTTGGGACTTGCTAAAGAAAGACACTAGACATTGAATGAGGAGTAGCTCTGATCAAGTTCAACATTATAAAAGGGCTACCCTAAAATGACCAACATTAATTGTTAACCAATTCAACTACTTTTTGGTCAGCAATAGTATAAAACTGAATTGCTAACTACTTGATCTGTGCTTGATCTGTGCTTGATCTGTGCCATCCCTGGGAGAGAAAATATGCAATCCATGCTCCAGGTAAAACTGTTCTTCCTCTGCTTTCACCCTGCCATAGCAACAATGGGGAGGGGGTTGGGTGCTCCAGATGTTGTGGGGGAAGCCATTTCTCATACTGTCTCTATGGTGCAATAAGGAAATCCTTGTGCTCTGGAATTAAAATGAGAGTCAATACAATTCCTGGTTCTCCAGGTAAAACTATCCACACCACTGGCCTCCATACTGCCATTAGAAGGTTGGAAAGGAGTGGCTATGTTTTCAACCTTGTAATAGGTACCAGTAAACTATGGAGGTGGGATAGATGTCCCCTTTGCTTCTGTTGTGCTTTGCCTAGGATCTGGGAGATTCCTGGGACTTGGGATTTTCAATCCTAGAATCAGGACAGTCCCATGCAAACCAGATAAGTTGACCATCTTATCTCACTACCACTTTTGGATCACTCTGTTCTTCATATAGGCTACCAACTTTGTCATGTCATCCTAGAATATTACTCATAATCCCTCTTGTCACAGTTGACTGTACCAGTGATTATCAAACTATCTGTTGGGACAAAAACAGACACATAGACCAATGGAACAGACTAGACAATTCAGAAATGGACTTACAACTCTATGGTCAAGTACTTTTTGACAAAGCGGGAAAGAATATCCAGTACAAAAAAGACAGTGCCTTCAACAAATGGTACTGAGAAAATTGTAGAAGAATGTAGAAGAATGAAAGTGGACCATTTTCATCTTCTTTCTTTCTTTCTTTCTTTCTTTCTTTCTTTCTTTCTTTCTTTCTTTCTTTCTTTCTTTTGTTTAGTTATCTGATAGAGAGAAACACAGCTAAAGTGAGAACTCAAGCAGGGGGAGTGAGAGAGGGAGAAACAGGCTCCCTGCCAAGCAGACAGCTTGATGTGGGATTTGATCCCAGGATTCTGGGATCATGACGTGAGCTGAAGGCAGATGCTTAACGACTGAGTCACTCAGGCGCCCCACTAGACTGTTTTCTTATACCATACATAAAAATGGACTCAAAATAGATGGAAGACCTAAATGTGAGTCAGGAATCCATCAAAATCCTAGAGGAGAACATAGGCAGCAACCTTTGTGACCTCGGCCACAGCAACTTTTTGCAAGACATGTCTCTGAAGGTAAGGGAAACAAAGGCAAAAATGAACTATTGGGATTTCATCAAGATAAAAAGCTTTTGCACAGCAAAGGAGCCAGTAGGTAAAACCAAAAGACAACTGACAGAATGAGAGAAGATATTTGCAAATGTCTTATCAGATAAGGGGCTAGTATCCAAAATGTATAAAGAATTCAGCAAACTCAACCCCCAAAGAACAAATAATCTAATGAAGAAATGAGCAGAAGACATGAACAGACATTTCTGCAAATAAGACATCCAAATGGCCAACAGACACATGAGAAAATGCTCCACATCACTCAGCATCAGGGAAATTGAAATCAAAATCACAATAAGATACCACCTCATGCCAGTAAGAATGACTAACGTCAGGAAACAACAAATGTTGGCAAGGATGTGGAGAAAGGTGAGAATGCAAGATGATACAGCCATTCTGGAAAATAGTATGGAGATTCCTCAAAGAGTTGAAAAGAGAGCTACCCTACAACCTAGAAATTACACTACTAGGTATTTACCCTAAATATATAAATATAAATATATAAATATATAATATATAAATAGGTAGGGATACCTACACCCCAGTGTTTACAGCAGCAATGTCCACAATAGCCAAACTATGAAAAGAGGCTAGATATCCATCAACAGATGAATGGATAAAGAAGATATATATACACGCAATGGAATACTACTCAGCCATCCAAAAAAAGAAAAAAAAAGAAAAAAATCTTGCCATTTGCAATGACATGGATGGAACTAAAGGGTAATATGCTAAGTGAAATAAGAAAATAAGAGAAAGAAAATTATCATATGATTTCACTGATAAGTGGGATTTAAGAGACAAAGCAGAGGACCATAGGGGAAACGAGGGAAAAACAAAACAAGATGAAATCAGAGAGGGAGACAAACTATAAAAGACTCTTAATCGTAGGAAACAAACTAAGAGCTGCTGGGGGGCGGATAGGGCAATGGAGTGATGGACATTAAGGAGGGCACCTGATGTAATGAGCACTGGGTATTATATAAGATTGATGAATCACTGAACCCTACCTCTGAAACCAATAATACACTATATGTTAATTAATTTCATTTAAATTTAAAAAGGCAATTTAAAAAATGGGACACCTGGGTGGCTCAGTGGATTAAGTGGCTGCCTTTGGCTCAGGTCATGATCCCAGGAGCCTGGGACTGAGTCCCAAGTTGGGTTCCTTGCTCAGCGGGGAGTCTGTTTGTCCCTCTGCCTGCCGCTCTCCCTGCTTGTGCTCTTTTTCTCTCTCTTACAAATAAATAAATAAAATCTTCAAAAAAAAAAAAAGCTATCTGTGGGGAAGGATAGTCTCCTTTTTTTCTTCCCAACCTATTTCAAGTCAATAAATACAGTAAAAATTAAATTACTGACAATGAAATAAAATACGCATAAAATAGACATTTAATTTTTTATTATTATTAGATTTATTGGATATTAAAACAAACTTACTAATTTGATGATAAAGTGTATAAATGGCTACTTTCAATTTCTGCTCTTACCTCACTGTGGATGCATAACAAGTTTTTGGCCATGTTAAGGGGAACACTTTTTCACATAACCTCAGATTTTCTTCCTTGTCCTTTTCACAATTTTACCTCCTGGTTTACTGATTTTTTTTTCTCCAAAATTACTTACATCAATGATTCTTGTTCTTGACTTTTCCTGAGATTTCCCAGGTCTGCGGACATATTCTAAAATTTGTCATTACCAATTTCTCTACTGATGCCATTCTCCAAGTACCCAGAAATCCAGGCAAACCAGGATGAGCTGATTATCCTACCTCAAAACCACATTTACTTCATCCACAATGATAAGAGCAGAATCTGAGAGTAGCCATTTACATTTTTTTTTTAGCAAATTGATAGGTTTTTCATATTCACTAAATTTAATAATAATAAAAAACTGAATTCATGTTTTATGTCCTTTTCCAGGTCACTCATGCCTTCTCCTGTCTTTACAAAAACCCCACTGAGATTTATAATCCATTAATTCTACTAGCTTTTGAAATTTTCATTACATTTTACTTTTATTATGAAATACAGAGAATCAATTTCTAAATTCTGCAAACAAAACTTGAATTGTTAATATTGAAATGAAGCTATTATCAGTTTTGAGATAATCCTATCATTATAAAATTGAAACTTGGTATCTGTGACATGCTATATTCTCCATTTATTTCAGTTTTACTATGTATTCACTTCATTATTTTTTGGTTGATTGTCTTTCTCCCCTAGAGTGTGACATCAAACAAGGCAAGTATTTTTGTGTGTTTTGTTCACTGTTGTATATTTAGCACCTAAAACTGAGTGACACAAAATAGGCCTTTAATAATACTTAATCTTTACATTCATTCATCTGTTTGCCTAAACAAATCCCTATGCACAGAATTTTAAGATAACTGAGAAGCAGAATCTATTTTTAAAGATTTCATATATTTCGCTGACTGTTTAAACAATTAGAGTGCAAAGCATATTTTGAAATATACACTGATTTATGGGGGCACTGAGGAAATGTATACAAGTCAGTGTGGGGCTAGAGCAACATGGAGGAAACATGCTGCTTACTCCAGAGAGAGTGGTCGGAGCTATTCAAGCGAAGGAGAGATGATTGAGGGTGTAGTCTAGGAAGTCCAAAGTACAGAGGCGGAAACCCTAGGGAGCCTGTTACGGTGTTTATGGGCTATCAAATGTGAATTAGAGAGAGGCAGAGATGAGGACTGAGAGTCACTGGTGCAAGTTTAAGAAACCTAGATTCCCCACCCTCTTTCATGTATATTATAGGAAACCACTGAAGAGTTTTAAATATGGAAGTGAAATATACAGATTCATACTTCAGTTAAAGGATGAGCTGGAGCATGTCGCTGTCCAGGGTATCCACAACAACAAGTTTGGAGTTGGGAATGATTTATAGCAACAGAGAAGGCAGAACATATTTGAATGGTATTGGTATGTAGGGGGCATTAATGAGAGAACTGACTAACAAGGGGAAAAACTGAAGTTAGTGATGACCATTAGCTAAAATCAGGACTGTGACCAGGTCAAGTTAAAAATTAATGAAAAAGCAGCTTTCCTATATAGAAAAGGATGCCTTTTCAAAGGACAATAAAGCACAAAACACCTAGGAAGAAACCTAACAAGAAAGTTGCAGAATATATGTAAACACAATTTAAATTTTTATTAAGACATGAGAGAAAACCCGAATAACCAGTGCTTCTTTGTGCTTGCATAAAAATAGTGACATCAGTGCAATGAGAATGCAAATATAAATTAAATATGTCTACATCAATTACTATTATGAGCCTCATCTCTTCCCCATTCTTTTTCTTGATTTCAATCTTAAAGAAAAAAATTGCTAAAGTTGTGAGTATAAATAAATGTGTAAGAATAAGAAGAAAAAGTCAAAGAAGATTTGTTAATGATAGAGAACTACCATGTTAAGTATATAGTAAACTGTACTACTTAAACCATGCCATAATGGCTTAGGGGTTGACACATCAATGGAACAGAAAAGAGGACAAAAATAGAACCATCTGTATGGGATATTTAGTACAAGATAAATATACGTTTTTAAAACTCAGTGATGGGAAAACACATTACTCAATAAAATGGATTAGGATAACTAGCTATGTTTTGAGGAAAAAAGCTAGAGTCTTACCTTTATAACAAAATATATTCCAAATGATTCATTGTCATCAAAATTTAGAAACCAGACAATAAAGTCTGAAAAGTGTTTGTATTACACATGGCATAATTTCCTTAATTTATAAATAATAGTAATGGTTTATTTAAAATAAATAAGCAACTGCGTAAAATGGGCAAGAGATCTGAAGAGCCAGTTCTCTTTTTCTCTCTGTCTCACACACACACATTTCATATAAATGACCAATAATGTACATAAAAACTCCCCTCATTTAATTAAAATATGCCAATTAAAACAAAATTTAGCTGTTTTTCACCAACCAGATAAGCATTTATTGTAAACATTTATGAAATTCCACACTATTTGCAGCATCGGGAAATCCACACTATCATCCCCCTTTGCCAGAAGTTTATAGATGCTTCCTGCCAATTTTTGTAGGGAAATTACAATTTTTCAAAATACAAAATATATAAAACATTTGGAATTTAGTCTGTGATAACAGTCACTCAAACAAGTTCCTTAAATGTACACTGCAATAGAAAGTATATTGAATTGGATGTGTAAGGTATATTGCATACTTACAGTGCAAGGTTATGGAGCTATTGATGAAGACTGAGTTATAACTATGAGTTTTGCTATAGGGAGATTATGCAGAATTATATTTTTAAGTGAAAGAAGCAAGTTAGAGATCAGAATATGTCATTTGATTACATTAAAATAGCATATGCACATGCCTTATTATTTGCATATGCATGCAAATATATGCTGGAAAAATACATCTCAAACCACCAACAATAGTACAGCTGAGGAAAGGAACTAAGGCAGAAGTAAGTAGAGGAAGGAGATTTTCATTTTTTGTTTTGAGCATGTCAGTATTTTCTGAAATGTTCTAGAATGACCTGATATTAATTTTAAATAATGACTATCTAGTGGTGAATTAAATGCTCCCATATTGTACAGTTCTAACTGGATTTACTAGCAATATCCAATTTAGAATAAAATTAGACCTATTTCCTCCCCATTAAAGAGTATCTTTCAGTAGACAGCTGAGCAGACATGTTGTGGAGGCATAGAGAAACAAGACTGAGTAAGACAAATATTAACAGGGCCCATTCATCCATCCATATGATTACACAATCACCCCACTTCCCCCTCCCCTACACCCCCTGCCATATGATTGGCCTGAAGATACAAGGACTCAGTTAATTTTTTCAGGAATTTTTCTGGAGATGGTGGTAAGTGATTAACATAACCCAATACTGAATATTTACCAAAAAATCCTTTTACATTAATGCTCTGGTTTCTTGTTCACCAGGCAAACTTCTTATAAGTTGGCTTCCTAACTACTTCTACTTCTGTTGTAAATTAATAAATTGATATTCTCATTTATACTTCAGGCTCTGTGAACTTGATTAATGTGAGTCTAATCCTCAGCAATTGACCCGCTCTTGGAATGCTGACAAAATCAAATATCCGAGCATGTGGAACCAATCCTACACTCTAGGCTCCAGTAGCCTCTCCAAAGCAAATGCTGACTTTAGAAATGTTTCATTCAACTAAAACAGACTTCTGATGAAAACAGTTCTTTTAATTATGCTCCATTTCTATCAAATTATAACGATTATTAAAAGCTTGATGTAAACAGCTGGTTTGCTTCTTCTAAATGTTTGTAGAAATTGTTTCCCTTGTACTTGTTGGGCATTTATCACACACTGATTGCATTTTTATTCATTGGCATTGATAATATCCTGCACAATATTGGGCTACTGGTATATTTTCTATAATCAATGTTATCTGGCATAATCCCTTACACTCAGTGTGGTTCAAATTTAGTATATATTCATTGATTTAAGGTTTCTTGATTGTCTTCTTCTGCTTCAACATTTCCTCTGAATTTATTTCCTATATTACCATTTAAACAAATGCCTTATTTATTTCTTAAATTTTATTTTATATTATTAACTTGTATAACTGACTAACTTTCCTTTAGTTCAATGCTTGTTGGTGGTGGAAAATATTTGTTAATACATGTAAAAGAAATGCTTGCTGAATGAATCTAAATGTGTATACTCCTTTACATAACCTTAATGCATTGAGCTTTTTTTTGACAAAATATCAACATTTTATTATTAGTTTTTTATTGTGTTATCTTATTCACCACACATTACATCATTAATCTTTGATGCAGTGTTCCATGATTCATTGTTTGCATATAACACCCAGTGCTCCATATAATCCATGCCCTCCTTAATACTCATTCCCGGGCTCACCCATCCTCTGCTCCCCAAACTTTCAGTTTGTTTCCCTGAGTCCATATGCTTTTAAATAAAATACAGTCCATCCATATGAGTGTTAAATGAACAGATACCCATGTAGAATTACAAGAGCTCCTAACAGAAGTTCTATGAACTAACGTGATTCAGGGACTTTGTTAGACAATTATTCTTACATTTGCTTTGAAGAAAAACAAAAATGAAAGCCTTATTTGGAGTTAGGTTTACTTTAAAGAGTGGTAGTAAGTAGATGATAAATTAGCAAAGAAGCATTCACCCACCAGCTATGCAATAATTGTTTTATTTTTGTGCTCTCTTTCTGTTTCTAGAGTGAAGAAAAATGTTCTATGAGTTGATATATTTTTTTCATATATTTGCAAGGCTGCATTAGCTTTTGTTAATTAATTTAATTACTGCGACTCAAGCAACCCTGGCTTGCCTAAAATGTTAGGTCTGGAATAGAGCAGGGGATGCCTGATGGAAATTATACCTCTTGTAGACTCTGTCTGCTGTTCTTACTTTATTAGCATTTGGTCACCTTGCCTTATGGAGTTTGGCTATCTATAAACACATATTAAACAGATTATAAAAGTATAATAGTGATGAATTGAACTGAATAAAGAAAGTATTTTTATGGCAAGTGTAGATTAGTTACTTCTAAAATTCTATTTAGGAAATTAGTTCCAATATTCATTGCAACTTATCTCGAGGGTATTATCAGAGCTAGAATGAATCTATAAAAGTTATATTTTCTTTTTTTTTAAATTTATTTATTTTTTTTATTTGACAGAGAGAGAGAGATTACAAGTAGGCAGAGAGGCAGGCAGAGAGGAGGAAGCAGGCTCCCTGCTAAGCAAAGAGCCCAACACGGGCCTCAATCCCAGGACTCTGAGATCATGACCTGAGCTAATGACAGAGGCTTTAACCCGCTGAGCCACCCAGGCGCACGTTATATTTCCTGTTTACATTTGCATATATGATCTCTGTGTCTAGCTATTCCTCAAAGTCAATTCATTTCACCAGAAAGATTTGTCTGTTTCTCAAGTTCAAAAACTGTCTGCTGTCTTATCTTATTTTTAGGCATTTCTGTCATTTTTTTTAAAGGGACTTTCCAGGGCGCCTGGGTGGCTCAGTGGGTTAAAGCCTCTGCCTTCTGCTCAGGTCATGATCTCAGTGTCCTGGGATCAAGGCCTGCATCAGGCTCTCTGCTCAGCAGGGAGCCTGCTTCCTCGTCTCTCTCTGCCTGTCTCTCTGCCTACTTGTGATTTCTCTGTCAAATAAATAAATAAAATCTTAAAAAAAAAATCTTAAAAAAAAAAAAATAAATGAAGGAACTTTCCAAACCATTCAGAAATGGTGGCCAAACTTTGAACATGGGATCCTGCTATTGCAGTTAGCAATCTGTCCTCCCAAATATCAACATGACAAAGAACTAAGAGGAAGATGGCTATTTGATCTTCCTCAGAGAGGAAGGTTAACTGGACGAATTCTACAATTTGTGGGGTACCAATATTGTGGGATCCCCTTGGCTTCCCTAATGGTAGTCTTTTTTTCCCCAAAACATAAGGCTTTGAGGAAGACAGAAGTGGATGAAGGAAAACAGGGAAGTGTAGTAAGAGGAGAAAACTATGATAAATAGACAACAGAGTCTAGAGCAGTGTATATTATCCAGAGTGGAATCACTAACCGCAAACAGGAACTCAAATACCTTTTCACTCCTACTCTCTTTCTTCTATCTCTACACAGATATCAGAATGGTGAACTGGGTGAAATTCACCTAAGGTAGCAGTGGGGAGAGGAAAGAAGTGAATAGGAAGGGAAAGGAAATCTGCAAAATAGTATATCTCTGAGTTTTTTTGGCTTGGAGAAAGTGGCTAATTTGAAAGCCACAGAGTTATGAAAGGATAGAGGATTTGTCCAAAATTTAACTTTGTTAAAGATTTTGGTTTTGGCTGAGTAGGGGAGATTTTTCTTAAGAAAAAAATTTACAATCAAATTTATAAAGGGAATTAGAAAGCCAGAGTTGTGCCTGGTCCTAGGGCTATGAGCCAAGAATGATGTGTTCACTGCACAAAGGTGCCACATTTAAGAGTTTGCCATTCATATCTTAAATACTTGTTAGCATGCGGGATGTTCTGAAGATGCCTGGCTTCCGGGCTGTGTCCATCTAAAAAGAAATCCCTTCCATATAAACCCATTCCTGTAGGCATGGCTCTTCCACAGAGTTTACTCCCTTTCTTCACCTACCTGATGTTCTTAAATGTTCTGGAAGTCCTACTCTCTCCACCCCCCATGACCAACAGATTTGACCCTGACATAATAGTCTGGTTATCTCACTTCAGGCCAGGGTTGGCAGTGGTCTCAGACTTGCATGTTGTGTGCTGGGTCCATTATATTTTAGGTGAGTGAGAACAATGAGAATTGGTATAAGAAACTCAAACACATCCATTCCCTCTGGATGTGTACTTGTGTTAGTAGTGGTAAAAAGCAAAAGTTAATGATTCGAATCCTGAACCATTAGAGATTTCTTTGAAACCCTCATCATTTCTTACATGATTTACTATACTCATCTACTGGATTATTTTGTTTATTATTCAGTCGTTGTTTACCATCAGTCTCTGACATTTCTCAATAAGCTTTTTAGAGAGAGGGAAAGGTGGACACCATGGGGTGGGGAAGAGAATCAATGCTTGTTTTGTTCTTCACCAAACTTCCATCATACTCAACATTGTTCAACATGCAGTAAATGAGCAAAACATATGTCTGAAGAATAAGCATATGAATGAATGAGTGAACAGTGAATGAATGAATGAATGAATGAATAAAGGGTTGCATGCAACACTGGAAAGATGTATTCAGCTTACATCCTGTAACCTGTAGTCATAATAATTTTTCAAAATGTAAATCTAGGGGTGCCTGGCTGGCGCAGTTGGTTAAGCGACTGCCTTCGGCTCAGGTCAGGATCCCAGAGACCCGGGATCGAGCCCCACATCGGGCTCCCTGCTCGGCGGGAAGCCTGCTTCTCCCTCTCTCACTCCCCTTGCTTGTGTTCCCTCTGTGGCTGTGTTTCTCTCTGTCAAATAAATAAAATCTTTAAAAACAAAATTAAAAAAAATGTAAATCTAAACATTCACTCTCATCTTTGATTTTTGTTTTTTACTCCCTGGCCTTAAATAGGAAGCCTACCTGATGTAGGATTTTAGAGCATTTTTTATGTCAGCTTCCAGCATTCTTTCACATACCGGGTGTCAAGCTCGCCCTCAATCATTTGACTTTTTGTCCTTGTCTGAAAACACTATTTTGTTTCTCATCTTCATATCTTCATGCAAATATGCTTTTTGTTCAAATTCATCTATGATTTTTGGTTCAATATTGCCCTTCTACATTGGAAAATGAGTCCCACCAAGGTAGAGGTAGAGTCTTTGTGTGCCCAGGACTTTATACATGACCATGCTCTTAACAGATATCTAATATATATTTAGTGAGTGGAGAAAAAAATGAAGGAGCCATGACACACACAACAACAGTGCACTGGTGCATTCATGCACTTATCCAAGGTTTAATTTGAGGTAGACATCCATCACTGGATTAAAGGTATTCTCTTTTCTCTCTGGTACCCAGTTATTTATAAGTAAGGAAGCTGAACACTAAGACTTTAGGAAGTTGAGATTTAATATTTGAACCTTGATTTATATTGGTAAATAAAGATTATGGGTTTTTCAGGGCCCCTGGGTGGCTCAGTGGGTTAAAGCCTCTGCCTTCGGCTCATGTCATGATCTCAGGGTCCTGGGATCAAGGCCCTGCATCAGACTCTCTGCTCAGTGGGGGGACTGCTTCCTCCTCTCTCTCTCTCTGCCTGCCTCTCTGCCTAGTTGTAATCTCTCTCTCTGTCAAATGAATAAATAAAATCTTTTTAAAAAATTACAGGTTTTTCAATCAAGGTTTGGGATAATATGGCCATATATTTTCCCCTCAGAAAACAGTATTTACTTCTCTCACTTGCATGTATTTGAATTTGTACTTCTTAATCAAAAGTTATACTGACAATTTTAGATGTGTTTCCAAATTACAAACTAATAATCTGGCTCTACAAAGATGTAGGATATTTTGGTAATTCTAGTGTTTTCTCCTGACATCTGTATGAAATTTGACCAGTTAATTAACTTCTCAGAGCCTCAGTTTCCTTGCATGGAAACTAGTGATAATAACATTTATGTCACAAAGTCAGTGATGATGATGGTGATGATGATGATGATGATAGTAATAAAAATGATGATGGTGGTGGTAATGATGTTAATGTCATTTATTTAACATTTACTATGTGCTAACTTCTATGATATTCACTTCTATGACCTATTTAATTCCTAAAACACCTGAATTAAATATTGTCTTCCTTATGTGAGTATAAAAAGATAATTGCCCAAGACTTTAGAGCAAGTGATAGGATTAGAATACAGGTTAATCAGATGCCAAAGTTATGTTCTGAACTACTACATTATGGCAAAACTTCCTAAGACAAAATCTTCCATGCACAATATACCTGATTTCTAGGTAATTATGCATATTGGGAAGAAAGCATTGATTTTTGAATAGAAGTCCCTGCTGAGCAGCTAATAAATACAATTCATGAATGGATTGTGTAACTGCTCTTATCTTTTCTCCTTGAAGGGGAGTTATTATGCTGATTTCTTTCTTAATTTACTATGGGAAACTAATATCCTATTATTTATTCAGTTCAGATACCACAATAATGTAATACCATAAAAATAAATTGAAGTATTCTGAGTAGAAAGCAAGTAATTAAGATTGCTTCAGCTGTGTTCCACAGAAGGAATGTTTCATGACTTAAAAGCTCGTTTGGAATGGCAGTGAAAGTATAGATTGCTCTGGGCAGTACAGACATTTTAGCAATGTTTAATCTTCCAATCCATGAGCATGGAATGCTCTTCCATCTTTTTGTGTCTTCTTCAATTTCTTTCATGAGTGTTCTGTAGTTCCTCGAGTACAGATCCTTGACTTCTTTGGTTAGGTTTATTCCTAAGTATCTTATTGTTTTTGGTGCTATAGTAAACGAAATTGATTCTCTGATTTCCCTTTCTATATTTTCATTGTTAGTGTGTAAGAATGCAACTGATTTCTGCACATTGATTTTGTATCCTGGCACATTACCAAATTGTTGTATGAGTTCTAGTAGTTCGGGGTAGAGTCTTTTGGGTTTTCCATATAGAGTATTATGTCATCTGCAAAGAGAGGGAGTTTGATTTCTTCTTTGCCAAGCTGGATGTCTTTTATTTCTTTCTGTTGTCTGACTGCTGTTCCTAGGACTTCTAACACTATATTGAACAGTAGTGGTAAGAGTGGGCATCCTTGTCTTGTTCTTGATCTCAGAGGGAAGGCTGTCAGTTTTTCCCTGTTGAGAATGATATTCACTGTGTGTTTTTCGTAGATATGAGGTTGAGGAATGTTCCCTCTATCCCTCTATCCCTATACTTTGAAGAGTTTTGATCAGGAACGGATGTTGTATTTTGTCAAATGCCTTTTCTGCATCAATTGAGAGTACCATGTGGTTCTTCTCTCTTCTCTTATTGATTTGTTCTATAATGTTGATTGATTTGCGAGTGTTGAACCACACTTGCATCCCTGGGATAAATCCCACCTGGTCATGGTGGATAATCTTTTTAATGTACTGTTAGATCCTGTTAGCAAGGATCTTGTTTAGAATCTTGGCATCCATATTCATCAGAGATATCCATCTGAAGTTTTCCTTTTTGATGGGGTCTTTGTCTGGTTTGGGTATTAGAGTAATGCTGGCTTCATTCTTCAAAGCATTGGAACAAACAATCCTAAAATTTATATGGAACCAAAAAAGACCCCAAATCACTAAGGAATTGCTGAAGAAGAAAAACAAAGCTGGGGGCATCTCGTTACCTGACTTCAGGCTTTATTACAAAGCTGTGATTACCAAGAACACAGCATGGTACTGGCACAAAAACAGAGAAATAGACCAATGGAACAGAGTAGAGAGTCCAGATATGGACTCACAAATCTATGGTCAAATCACCTTCGACAAAGCAGGAAAAAATATCCAGTGGAAAAAAGACAGTCTCTTCAATAAATGGTGCTGGGAAAATTGGACAGCTACATATAGAAGAATGAAACTAGACCATTCTCTTACACCACACACAAAGGCAAACTCAAAATGGATGAAAGACCTCAAGGTGAGGCAGGAATCCATCAAAATCCTGGAAAAGAACATAGGCAGTAACCTCTTTGAGATCGGTCACAGCAACTTCTTTCAAGACACGTCTCCAAAGGCAAAGGAGACAAAAGTGAAAATGAACTTTTGGGACTTCATCAAAATAAAAGGCTTCTGTACAGCAAAGGAAACAGTCAACAAAACAAAGAGGCAACCCACAGAATGGGAGAGGATATTTGCAAATGACACTACAGACTAAGGCTGATATCCAAGATCTATAAAGAACTTCTCAAACTCAACATCCAAAAAGAAGATGAACACATCAAAAAATGGGCAAGAGGCCTGAAGAGGCATTTCTCCATAGAAGATTTACAAATGGCTAACAGACACATGAAAAAATGTTCAGTGTCACTAGCTATCAGGAAAATTCAAATCAAAACCACACTGAGATACCACCTTACACCAGTCAGAATGGCCAAAATTAACAAGTCAGGAAACAACAAGTGTTGGAGAGGCTGTGGAGAAAAGGGAATGCTCCTACACTGTTGGTGGGAATGCAAGTTGGTGCAGTCACTTTGGAAAACAGTGTGGAGATTCCTTAAAAAATTAAAAATAGAGCTATCCTATGATCCTGCAATTGCACTACTGGGCATTTACCCCAAAGATACAGATGTAGTGAAAAGAAGGGCCATATGTACCCCAATGTTCATAGCAGCAATGGCCACAATCGCTAAACTGCAGAAATAGCCAAGGTGCCCTTCAACAGATGAATGGATAAAGAAGATGTGGGGTATATATATATATATATATATATATATATATATAATATATATATTATATATATAATGGAATACTACGCCTCCATCAAAAAGGATGAATATCCAACTTTTGTAGCGACAAGGACTGGATTGGAAGAGATTATGCTGAGTGAAATAAGCCAAGTAGAAAAAGTCAAGTATCACATGGTGTCACTTATTTGTGGTGCATAAGGCGTAATATAGAGGACAGTAGGAGAAGGAAAGGAAATGGGAAGTAGGGTAATTCAGGGAAAGAAATGAAACATGAGAGACTTTGGACACAGAAACAAACTGAGGGACTTGGAGGGAGGGGGTGGGGGGATGGGAGAACCTGGTGGTGGGTACTGAGGGCACCTATTGCATGGAGCACTGGGTGTGGGGCATGGGCAATGAATCTTGGAACACTGAAAAAATAAAATAAATTTAAAGTAAAAAAAAAAAGCTTGTTTGGTGTTTAAATATATTCATCTCCAGAAATGCAGTTGTATTATTAACAAATTTTCTCCACCTTTGTTTTTTCTTGAAGCACTTTTAAAGTGGTTATTTTTCTATCCATGATAAGGGAAATAGTTATGTAATGTTATTCAAGAATAGGCCTAATATCTCCTTTTAAGGTTTCCCTGAGGAACACTAAAAATTTTATCATTTACAGTTTCTTTAGTTGGGTACTGTTTTGAACCATCATCATCATTATCATTACCATCATCATCCACCATCTACCTTGTAATGGGTTTTCATTTTTTTTGAAATCATGTGGATGCCAATTTAGTAGTTAACCCACACATATTTCTGAACAAGGAGCTATGGACAGAACATGCTGCCTCATAATGTAGAACAATGTTTACTCTAGATTTTCTTGAGTTTAAAAGATGGTGTAGGGAGGGAAGCATTAGATTAAAGAGAAAGAAAAATGAGAAGGAAAAGGTAGATAAACTTCTATAGTATGTCAGAAATACTAATTCCAAGCACATGGACATTCTTCACTTCACTACACAACCTACCTTCTAGCAACTTTTTTTTTAGAAGGCTAAGTCTACTGTATATTTCATTTTCCTATTTTGTGATAAATGCTTCAATCAAACCAAATAAAATTGAGGAAAAATAATGAAAACTGTACTCATAATTCCACTTAAAGATAAAACTGTACTACTGTACATTCACACCTTGCTAAGCAATAGTTTTTTTTTTTTCCCCAAGCAATAGTTTTAATAAGAATACCTAGTGAGAGTTAAATCTGAACTGATATCTGATAAAGGAGTGGGATTTAATTAGACAACCTACTGGAGGAGAACTGGGGCAAAAAGAAAATTGTAAATAAAGAGAAAACATCTTAGAAGTTTGGAGATTTCAAGGTTAATATCTCTATAATTACTTGATTTGCTTTATAAAACATATCTTTAATGTTTTTAATTTGTTTTACTTTATTTCAAGAAACTCAATAATCATTTATTTTGTTTATTTTATGATACCACTTTATAAGACGTTGAAATATGTGTCCTTCTGATTTAAGATTTACTGTCTCAGAGATTTAGTAGCACTATTTTTTTAAAGATTTTTATTTTATTTATTTATTTGACAGAGAGAGAGAGATCACAAGTAGGCAGAGAGGGAGGCATATATTCTTTTTTTTTTTAAGTACCCTTATTTTTGATCCCAACTACGATTAACAGGCAATTTTTTTGTCACTTTACTTCTTAAAGGGTATTAAAGTATCAATATAGGTCTTATGTCAAACACCTGCTTTTCAATTCTCTGACTGAATACCTATAGTTAACTTTAGTTATCTCTATTTGTTATGTTTTCTAATATATTTAGATGGATATGTTTTCCTCACTCTAAACCTATTGTTAGCCATCTTCACATTGGTTGCATGGATCATGCAGGCTTCCAGTATGCTAATTTTATCAAGAACTATATTTGGGTGCCTGGGTGGCTCAGTGGGTTAAAGCCTCTGCCTTCCACTCAGGTCCTGATCTCAGGGTCCTGGGATCAAGGCCCAAATTGGGCTGTCCGCTCAGCAGGGAGCCTGCGTCCTCCTCTCTCTCTGCCTATCTCTCTGCCTACTTGTGATCTCTCTCTCTGTGTCAATAAATAAATAAAATCTTAAAAAAAAGAAAAAGAACTGTATTTGCTCTTCATTTGGCAGTAATGTGTCCACCCAAACCAGGGATTTGTTGCAACTCTTGATGCAATGCAAACTGCCCATCTCAGTATCTCAGTAAAGGCTTTAAGATTTTATACTGAATTTATGTCTCAGGGGTTGTACTCTACTATTGGGCTCCATCTATACAATAGGGCCTTAAATAATTATTCAAAGAGTGGTCCAAGTTTGTTTGGCTTAATCATTATACCAACAGTGTGCAGTAGTTTGAAAGCAATTTAAGGGTGGCAGAAAATGTATCTTCATATTAAAATATTAAAGCCTAAATATTTATCTAAAGCAAACCACAGGAATTACCTTAACAGAGAATGAAGAAAACTTTTAAAATTATAATGAAGGACATAGAAGATGGTCTGAATAAATGCAGAGACACATCATACTCTTGGATGGTATAATTTGATTTTATAAAGATGTCTATTTTCATAAAAGTAATTCGTAAATTTTTCACTGAGATTGTTTTGTGAAATTTGATAAACTTATTAAATATACATGGAAGAATAAAGGTACATGAACAGCTATCTAAAAACTCAGCAGAAGTATTTACTAGAGGTTCAAGGGGAACTGATTCATTAAATCTTCCTGAATTCCCACCTAACAGTAGCACAAGTAGACACTAGATTAATACACTTTAAGATGAACTATAGGTACACTCAAGGTAAAATAATGAAGTTAAAGACGAAAATGTCAAAGAGTTTATTTGGGATTTTCCCCTCTTCTTTTCTACGTTTACCCCCTTTTCATTTTGATTTGAATCTTCTGTCTCTTCTTCCTCCTTCAGCAACTGATTTAAAAAGAGAACTAAAACATCTCCTAAATCCATTTGCAGTATCAATCTTGACTGCATTTTCAATGAGTCAAACTCATGTGTTAAGGTGATCCTGGAAGCAATATATTTATAAATGCCTATATATTTGTTTAGTCTTAAAAACTAAAATTTGGGGGCACCTGAATGGTTCAGTTGGTGGAGCACTGGACTCTTGATCTTGGCTCAGGTCATGACCTCAAGGTCCTGGGATTGTGAACCTTGTGTGAAGCTCCGTGGTCAGTACAGAGTCTGCCTCTCCCTCTGCCCCTCCTCATGCTCACACACATTCTCTCTCTGAAACAAACAAGCGAATGAATGAATGAATAAAATCTTTTAGAAAAGGAAAGAACTATGTTGCTTCAGGGCACCTGGGTAGCTCAGTTAGTTAAGTATCTGACTCCTGACCCTTGGTTTCAGCTCAGGTCATGATCTGCACATTCAGCATGCAGTCTACTTGAGATTCTCTGACCCTTTCCCTCTCCCTCCCCCGTTCCTCCCACTCATGAACTCTCTCTCTCTCAAATAAATAAATAAAATCTTTGAAAAAAGCCCAAAACTAAAATATGAGTTTTCCTCTAATTATTGCATGCAGTTTACATTATGTAACTAGATTGATTGTTTAAAATGAAGTGAAACTAAACCATCCTATTCACATGAGTCTGAATACAAATTAAGTGAATTATTTAGGAAAAGAAACTCAATGCCAATATGTAAATAATCTTGTGATTATTTCTGATGGAGGAACACAATCTCAAGTTACTTTTCCAGTATGAGAAAGCTCCTCTAGCTTCCGAAGAGCCATATCAGGTTGCAGTCAGAGGACATGAACAGAATGAAATTAAACTTGTCCTCAAAGGAATAAACTTGTAACCTTGACCTCATTAGTTGTATTGTGTGCTCTGAGTTAATCTATAGCCTAAACAATTCATAATTGTAAACACATACCCTGAGTATCCTTGCACATAAGGAGAAACAGTCCTGGTCTCCCATGCTCACTGCTACGCCCAGGAAGGTGTTAACTGCCATTCCTTGTGTGGAGAGACATCATGGGCCATTGATCCAAGAACCAAGCTGCCTTCAGTGTCTTCCTTACTTTCCAGGAACTTAGCCTTGGTTTACTTATCTACTAAACTTGTTGGTTACAGAGAAAGCTCAGGCTATTAACTGTCAAAAATTCAAACTCTGATTGAAATGTCTTCCTCACTGTGTAGCCTAAAGCAGTGCTGAGTCATGGCAGAGCTCCACCGCAGAGACAATCCAACGCAGGCCCCCATGAAGCCGCTCAAGCCGCGGTCCACAGCTAACCACTCAGCAGCCACATACTGAGGGATGACAGCCTTCAGTGCTCCATTGGCATTCATGCAGGCATTGCTTAAAGCTCTGTTACTTAGACCATGTGTTTTACATCCTTTTTGCATTTCACAAGGCATGGTAAAGAGACTAAGAGTTTTCTTTCTTTCTCTTTTAAGATTTTATTTGTTTATTTGACAGAAAAACACAGCTAGAGAGGGAACACAAACAGGAGGCATGAGAGAGGAGAAGCAGGCTCCCAGCCAAGCAGAGAGCCTGATGTGGTGCTCAATCACGGAACTCCAGGATCATGACCTGAGCCGAAGGCAGACCCTTAACAACTGAGCCACCCAGGTGCCCAAAGAGAGACTAAGAGTTTAAGAGGGAATTCTGTCAAGAAGTTTTGGGGCTCTGCCTAACTCATCTAACCTATCTGGGTCTCAAATTCTATAACTGTAAGATTAAAGTGTTGGGTTAGGTGACCATGAAGTTTCCTGTGAGCTCTGAGATTTACGATTTCAAACTCAGGGGAATGTCCTTATAAAAGCAAATTTTGCTGAAGATCCCTATCAGAGTTGAGACTGGGGGAAAAAACCTTCAAGGAAGAACCTACTGCAGTGGTTGCTAAGGAAACCAGCTGCATAGTGATTCAGGTTATTAATCAGTAACATCTTCCCAAGCAGTGAGCCATGGTGGCAAAAAGAAAAAAATCACCATCAGAGCAAAATCCTTTTGATGGGATTGCATGTATAGTGGTTTCTGATTAAAATGTAAATCTCCATAGAGATATTAATCTATTGTTAGCTATTAACAATTTATTTGTCAATTTTCAAGAGACAAACCAGGTACATTCCGAAGTAAGCAAATGAAGGAGGGAAGATCTAGATATGGCAAATCTGATGTGGAAGAAAAAGATCAGAGGTAGCATCATGGGAAGGACTGTCAGATGGGGGCTGCTTACACAGATCTTTGGGAATTCAGGGTAAGAGTGTCATGGTGAGGAAAGAGATGGTAAAATTGGAAGCAGGAGGATGCTGAGGATAGCGTGTTTGACAGTGGTGCCCCGTAAGTGGGGTGAGTATATAGAATAACAAAGTTCATTGTCTTAAAACCCAGAATATTTTTTATCCTAATTCAAGTTCTTACAGAGTATATTCTAGATATATTTTGATTCTTAATATTAAGTTATTAAGATAAAAACAAAGCAAATTTCTTAGTGTAAGAATAAGGCTACATTTCAATGTTTATTTCATAAAGAAACCATCAGAGTTTAATATCAGCATGCCTAAAGGAGATTTACTTCTAATTTTTGAATCGAGACTATAAATGGGAAGTGGTAAGTAGTCACGCCCACTAGATATTAAGGCCTAGTGGTTTGTTTTATTTCGTTTACTTTTCCCCAAATATTATATTAAATTGTTCTTATGAAAACTATTACACATACCGACGTAGCTCAGGCTCAGTTTTGGGTTCATGCTTCCTGGAACTAATATGCTCTGGAGATTTGTAGGTTTTATTCTCTGTGACATATTTGGACAAAACTTTTTGGAGTATTTCAGTAAGCTCTTTAATTTTCTTTGACTGCATAAATAAACTAATATATAATGGAATTTATTCAAATAAAGTGTTATACCAAAGAATAAAGTGACCCAATACAAGGTAATACATATTTTTATATCTGTATCACCTTAAGCAATCATAGAGTGTTCTATAGTCAAATCAATTTAGAAATCAACTTACAAATCCAGGTTTAACATTAACAGCTCAGCTGGAAATCATTACGTGCTCTTTAGAGTATATGAACTGTGAAGTGAGTTTTCATGTTACATGAAGACCCCCTAGCATCTAATGTTGGGAATAAAACATCCAGTTTACACATTTGGAAAGGACTCTGAACATGACGGAAAATTATAAGGTTGCTCCAGAACTTTTGTCTACTTCTTGCTTTCAATGACTCCAAATTTTGGCTCCCTTCCAAGACCATTTCCCTGAATTTCAGACTTGTTTATCTCAACATCTACATGAGACTATCTAAAAGACATCTTAAATAAAGTAGAACTTGCTTTACATTGTCCCAGCATCCACAAATTTCAGTTCCCACAGTTTAGTTAAAGTATATCAGTCTTCCAAAAGCACACTTCAAATTTTAGTTACCATAGTATATTAACTCCAAGTAACAGCATAGAATACAGCCTTTACTGCTACCTCTTTAGTCCACAAATTACTACATAAATAACAGATACATTTTATGATTACTGACCAATCATGGCTCTTTTTTCAAAGTCTATTGGTGACTGGGTGCTGTGTATTTGTTATTCAGTTCATTCAGTGTATTTGCACAGACAGCAAAGCATGTGGTTGTGTTACCTCCTTGTCTCCCAATAATAAACCCATATTATATTTTTACAAAAAGGGATAAATGACAAAGGATATTGGCTAACAAAGAAGAAAGTACAGCACAGAAACAAAAAGTGAGGGGTGCCTGGGTGGCTCAGTTGGTTAAGCCTCGGACTCTTGATTTCAGTGCATGTCATGATCTCAGGGTTATGAGATCAAACCCTGCATTAGGCCTTGTGCTCAGTGGGGAATCTGCTTGAGATTTTCTCTATCTCTCTTTGCCCTTCACCCCTGCATTCTTGCTTGCGCATGCACTCTCTCTTTAATAAATAAATATTTTCAAAAAAGGAAACAGAAAATGATGGCTGATAACATTAGAAGTGAAATTAGAATAGAACAAACATGAAGTTACAGAAAAAAAAGCTGCTTTTATGAATGTTAACATTATCTTCCTTTGAGATACTCTAGATGTGCAGCCAGAGGAGTAGTGAAGGCAAACATACTGATATAAATGGGGAAAGTGGTTATAATGGAAGAGATGAAGATGTCCAAGAGGAAATGATGCCAGTGATGAAATGCATATTTTAAAAGTTTCCAGACATTTCACAACATCGGAAGCTCAAAGGATCCTAACTTGAAAAGAGTCTCTTTTCAAATCAGTACCCAGAGGGACTTAGTTGCAACATAAATATGACAATTTGTCAAGTCATGGAAAAGATGTTTGCTCCATATTGTAAGCTATATGCTAAGGGTGTAAGCACTGTTCAAGTTACTTCAATAAGCTTTTTTTCTTATAGGAAATACATATTTTAATTTTCAGTGTTTCTAATGTTTTAACCTTTAGTGTACTGAACATTATTTTTGTACTTTGTCATTTCCCTATATACTTTATAAGAGTAAGAGAGTTTTAAAATATTTTGATAAAAGCTTTTATAGGTAATGGCACAACTGTAATTTTCCCATTGGTTTTTAAAATTGTTTTGCCCACTTTCAGCTTACTTGATCAGTTTATGGTCCCACATTACCACATGAAGAAAGGACTGCATATATAATGGTTCCAATACTAGACTCCTGAGCGTCTCCTGAAAATTGGCTCTCCCAGCAGTTATTTCCATCTTAAGTCATGCAACTGCATTCCTTCTCTGCTGCTTAGATCCAGAGCTGTGGAGCCATCCTTGACCTCTCTTCCCTTCAGATCTCAAATCCAACATGTTAGCAATTCCTGTTGGCTCTACCCGCAAAATGCATGAAGAATTAGAACTCTCTTCATTTCCTCTACTGCTACCATCCTGATCTTATCATCACCATCTCTGTCTTTTACATTAATTATTGCAAGAGAATCAACTGGGCTCCCAATCTGCATTCTTGCTACCTGCTTCCAGAGTCTCTTTTCAAATCAGTACCCAGAGGGACTTAGTTGCAACATAAATCAGATCTTGTGAGTCTTCCTAAGAAGCAGTGGATTCCCAGTTCACTCAGAGGAAAAGCCAAAGTCTGTCTAAGAACCTACAAGGCCTGAAATGATGTGCACTCCTCACCGCAGACCTCACCACTGCCATGTTTCTTCTCTGATCACCTTCTGTACCCTCTTCTCACTGCCCTGCACCAGTCACACTAGCCTCCTTGTTGTTTCTGGAATATGGTCCTGCCTTAGGACCTCACACCTGTTTGTCACTTCTGTCTATAATAAGGTTCCCCCAGGTATCTACCTCATCACCTTCAAATAGTTGCTAAAATGACACTTTCTCAGTAAAGCCTGCCCTAACTATCCTAATAAAAATGGAAAATTTCCATCCTTGCCTAATTCTACTTTACATTTCCCCTTCCAAAGCACCTATCACCTATTACATACTGTAAATTTCCCTTTTGTTATATTACCAGTCTTCCCCTCCATTTTTCCCAATAGAATAGAAGCTTCACAGAGACAGAGATTTTTGTTATTTTCACTCATGTATTTCCAAAGCCTTAAGCCATGGCAGGCACATATTTGGCACTTGATAAACATTTATTGAGTAAATAAATGTAATGAATGATGCACAAAAATATATATGGTGTCCCTATACTCTTGAAAGGAAAGGAAAGGAAAGGGAAGGGAAGGGAGGGAGGGAAGGAAAGGAAAGGAAAGGAAAGGAAAGGAAAGGGAAGGGAAGGGAAGGGAAGGGAAGAGAAGGGAAGGGTAGGGAAGGAAAGAAGGAAAGAAGGAAAGAAGGAAAGAAGGAAAGAAGGAAAGAAGGAAGAAAGAAAGAAAGAAGTTGGCTGTGTATTCCAAGGACTTTCTCTTCATAATCTAGCTCAGGAGGTGTCAAAGGAAATGTTGCTTAGGGCTATGAAAGTACAGTCTCCAAGGTAGGTGGGTGGGGACAGAGATATGACAGCGGAAGACTGATTATAATGAGATGAACAGTTCTCTTAGATCATCCTGAGAGAAGAAGAGTCTTCCCAAGGAGCTAAACTTAAGGACTGTGTGATTACTGAGGGTGCAGAGGAGGGGGAGCACATCAGAATAGTCTATCTGAGGCAGCAGAGTTGAAAAAAGGTAGATGTCATTAGTACTTTTAAGCAGGTACAGTTAGCAGGAAACTTCTTGGAGGAGAGGTATTGAAGCAGGAATTTTCAGTTTTCTTGTCAAATACATGCTGCCACTTTGAGAAAATCTACATTAAAAATTTGCATTATTCTTCACAAATTCTGTAGGATTCTGGAGGAGTTAATAACTCTTGTTTCACTAATGCAAAACTGTAAAGTCCTAGGCCAGGAAAGGAGTTGAATAGTGCCTTGTTTTGTTTATAATCATCGAATCACAAACTGTACCTGTATTCAGAGATTTCCTCTCTCCTTCCTGATCAGTAGTTTCCTAAGAGTATCCTCAAAGAAATGAGCACACCAGACATCAATCCTAAGAGAAAGGAGAAGGGAGTTAATAACTTAAGAAAAGTGTCAGGCAAAAATGTTATCTTATATGGATTTATTTTATCTAAAATTTAAAATCTATTTTATTTAAAATTTAATTTTATTATCCACTTACCTGGAATCCCTGGTTTTTCTTGAGAGTACTATTAACCATCACTACTTAAGTCTCTGTTGCCACAGTCTTTGGAGCACAATATATAGAACAGCCCATGTGAGCAGCAGCTCAATTACAAACCACCAACAAAATTTAGAGCATCAGCTATCAAGGCTCTTAATTTGGAGTTTGTAATTAAAACCATTGTTAGTTTTCTGCTCATGATGTCATGATTTATATGGCTGTCACTCTAGGTCAGAAGGCACATCTTGGTTGCATATTTTTCTTCTTTTATTTTTTTTTAATACAGTGGACCCACAGTGTGACATTAATTTCAGGTGTACAACCTAGTGATTCGACAACTCTATACATTACACTGTGCTCGCTACAGACAAAGGTAGCTACCATCTGTCACCATACGGTGCTATTACAATACTATTGGCTATACATATTCCCTATGCTGTACCTTTCATCCCCATGACTTATTCATTCCATAACTGAAAACCTGTGCCTCATACTCCCCTTCATCTATTTTGCCCATGCTCCCCCTCTTCCTCTCTGAACACCACCGGGTTTTGTTCTCTGTATTTATGAGTACGCCTTACTTCTTATTTCCCTGAGGTATCCACTATAATAACGTGACATAGAATCATGAGCCCCCTACATGCCCTATTCTAGAAACATATCATGCAAATTTGGTAATTATCCATCCAGATGTATCAAGTTGATTCAACAACTAAAAAAAAAAAAAAACCCAGACATTTAATTTTTAATTTTGTTTTCACATTTGGGATATATTTCATTATATGTCAAACCCAAAAAAAGGACAAAAAATGTTTCAGAATATCATTCCAGTTGATAATGTTTTAGAAGAAGAGTTCCAAATGATTTACTGATATAATCTCTATAAATACACACATACACATATGCCTTATTTTATGTTCCCAGTGAAGGGTTTATATGTGTGTGTGCCCATTCACAAAATACATCAATTATTTCACTCATTATTTATTTATTCAATTAATTTGTATGAAGTGTTCAGTCCTGGCAGATGGATATGAGGACAGTAAGAATCATCTGTCCATGCAGAAATTCAGATTATAGAGAAGATGGCCAGGAGGTTCCCAATGACTTGAGGATCAGATAAGCGGAGGATTTTCACTAAACGGAGGAACAAAGTCCCCTGACTCTAATGCTTTACTAAGCCTCCAAAGGAGGGAGCAGTTTTATAAACTATTTTCATTACGAAGTTCCCTAAGGAGGAGTCTAGCATCCAGCCCTCTTCCCACCATTCTGGCCTTGTCCTGTGTCCAGCCACCCCTGGTGAAGCTGTTTTTCTCCAACCCCCGCAGACAGTGAGCTGCAGGTTCTTTATCCTTCTATCTCTCCTCACTCCACATTTCTACTCTTAATGGTTTCTTCTAAGGCAAAAAGGGGAAGAAGGGCAAGAAATAATAATGACTCATTTAAAAAAGCCACAAAATTTCTACTTTGGATCTTTGTTCTATCTTAATTGATCCTTGGGGTAAAACTCTCTGCCATGGAATGGGCATAAAGAACCATATTTATGACTTTAAAATTCATATCCAAGAAAATATGGCACTTAAATATTCTTTCTATGGAAATTTTCATTTCCATACATAATTTAAAAGGCATCATCTTTTAAACATAATTTAGAAGGCAGTGGGAGATGGTAAAAAGGTAGGACTCTTGCAGTATGAAAGACCTGGGTTTAAGTCCCCACTATTCTACCTCCTCTCTGTGATACTCTGGAAGATTCCTGAGCATCTACAGTTACCAGTTTCTTTATCTGTGTTAAGGAACTAATATAGAAGAGAGAGAGATAGAGTCTAAATACAAAATGACTTTTCAATGATTATTTGTTCCTTCCTATTGAACAGATATGAACATGTTCTTTAAACTTCACATTCTTTAAACTGAGGAATGAAAGATAATAACATTTATTGAAACTTACTATGTTTCAGGCACTGGGTTAAGTGCCTTCATAATCCATTAATTGCATTACATTAATCCATTTAATTTCTTATAATACCTTTATAGATTAGGAATTATAATTATCTTCTTTTTTTATAGTCAAGGAAAATGAGGCCTTTGGAGTGCCAGTAACAATCTGAAGTTGAAAAGCGGACAGCTGGAGTCTGACTGCCCCATCTCATCTGCGTCTTCACCCACTAGGCTATAGATCTCTTCACTAAATTATCATATCCAAACATTTCTTTCAAATAACTATTATATGAAATTTTAAGGAAAGATGTCCATTTAAAATAGTAAAGTACTTCATTAAAATATTCCCATCCTGTACATTGTTTAAGTGAATTATTCTTGACGTGCTACAGCAAATGTTTAATTCAAGGGATAAATGAAAAACCCCAAGTTCAGATGACAACACTAAAACTGAGCTGACCCCCAGATTACCAAATGTCACTAAACTCTTTTCCCGTGATTTACTCTTCTAATTCCCTGCATCTCTGGGTTGGGAATGCTTAATTATTGAAGCTAATCTCAATATTTCCAAATTATCTGATATAAATGAGAGATTTTTATTTAGAAAGATGCTATGCACATATCTATTTCATTGAAACTTAAATTTTAGGTGGAAGGCCACACTTCTCAAAATTAGAAATTTAAGTATATTAAAGAAAATCCAGGAAGATGAGGATGCTAATACATCAGATCTTTGGCAATGGAGGATAGATAATTATTTATTCTGAGTGGTAACCATCTACCTTCCTACAGTTGCAACATGTGCTATGTGTGTGCTTGTGTGCATGTGTACATGTATGATTGTTGGAGGTGAGTGCGTGGGTTGTGAAGGCCAAGTCATATATGGTGATTCTCACAAGGCTTCTACAGCCATTGGCCTGAACAAATTTCTGACAATTCTGATGGTTGATTGTATTTCTTTCTAGTAACCTGCTGGAGGTGAGGGATATGACTCCGAATCCCTTATCATCTTACACTCTAGGCTTTCCTTTATGCCTGGCACTTTGGTCCTTCAATCATCACCTCTGTATTCACATTCAAAGCTCTTACTGAAGGGTTCCAAAATGTCATTAAGAAAAGATGTATGAATGCATGGAGGAAATGGAAATCCCTCAGTTCTATTTGTGTTCACCTTAATCTTGCCAGTTAGAAGAGAGTGACATATATTACTTTCTGGCTGGCAAACTACAAGAAAAGGCAATTTGCCACAGGAGCACTAGATAATTTTTCTCCAAAAGAATAACTGATTTACCTCTTGAGAAGAACCCTTGTTGTGCGTGTGTGTGTGGTAAATCTTGATTTAAAAAGAAGATCGGTGTTGGTTAATTATCTGATATACCATAGGATTCCTAACATATATACTAATGACAAACAAATATTATTTTTGAGACAGAGGTCAGTTCAGTTTTACTACAACACACATATTTTCAGGATAAATATAGTTTGTAGTTTTATTTTCCTGTAGATTCTCAGTAACAATTGTTTGTGATCTATATACAATACCTTCATTTGAGAGGAGGTTGGACTAAATTATCTCTGAATGTCTTTCCAGGATCCATGGTATCTTTGTGTACTTGAACAACCAAAAGAAGAAAAGGCAGAGACTGGTTGAGTTTTTCCATCGTCTGCCATGGCAGCCTGGCGTCTCTCCTTCCCATGGGGTGGCCATCACTTTCTTTGAGCTTCTAGGAGCCATTCTCACAGCATGTTTGCAATATCTTCCAGGGTCTATGTCAAGATGTTAAATCCAGATCTTACAGGACTGGCTACATCTTGATAAACTTTCCCTATCTAACTTTACTTTCTTCCTGAGCCTCTTGCTCCAGCCCTTCAGACTCCAATCCCATATATACACTTATGATTCTTTGTCCATTCCTCCTTTGGTAAATTCAGCCTGTCTCTGACCATCTAATATTGCTTTTCAACCACCTGATACATTTTACTGACCAGTGCAGCTCCTTTCATCAGAATACCATCCAAGTTTCTCATTAATGATCATTTTAAGAATAACACCACTATTTTGTTCCAGAGTAAATCGGTATTCCATCTACTGCCAGTGATGGGGTCCTCATTGCTAGACAGGTGCTGTGTGATCCAGCTCCAAAATTTTGTCTTAGATTCTGCTTACCTTAAGCACTTTCAGTATCAACTGCAGTAACTGGGTTTCCAGAAAAACAGACACCAAGTCACATATTAGCACACAAGAAGTTAACTGATGAGTGCTCTTGAAAACAACCTGGATAGAAACAAAAGAGAGAAGAAATGGACGTAGTAGAAATTGGCCTGCAGTAAAATCACATCAAAGCCTCAGCTGAACCATAGGAAACTTAAAGTTCAACTGGCTCCTTTGGGTTGTCTCATGACAGGCCAAAGAGGCTAGACCTTTATATTCCCACAGCAACCACTCGTGCCTCCAGGAAGTGTGTGTTTCTTTGGGGAAAGTGACTTTCCTCAGCAGAAGGCAATTAGCTGAGAGGACGGACAGCTGAAATCTATCATCCAACAGCTGGGAGATAAGTCTTTCAGTCTTTAAGGAAGATCTGGGGGGGCAGTACACAGCACCTACTAAAACATCTGGTCCATACTGCTTTTGTGGGGCATTCACAATCAACTTCTCTCACGTTCTTCTACAGAGACTCCCCTCTTTGTAAACCCATATCACAAACTATGCATTATTTTCATACACTGCCATATACTCTTCACATTGAAGACAACCAAAAAATTTTTACCCTGTTTCTGCATCCCATGAATCCATGTATAACTTCAGAGGAGACTCACATCTGTGTAAGCATATGAACTGAAAACTGATGGTATATTTGGGGCATGGAGCAGTTTGTTGGTCATGCAATTTTCTCTATGGACTGTATAGACATGTTTTGGCTGCTTGAGACTGGACTCAGTTAGAATTGAAAGGGTTTGTTTTTTTTTTTTTTTTCCTCCCCAATTAATAGGCAGAAATCTGGAGTCAGATTTTCTTTTGTGTGCATTTCTTCTATGCTCTCCTATATTAAGTCATGTTATTTAGCAAATATATAATGTGCTGATCAAAATGTGTGATTTTGGGCACCTGGGTGACTCAGAGGGTTAAGCCTTTGCCTTCGGCTCAGGTCATGATATCAGGGTCCTCGGATCAAGTCCCACATCAGGTTCTCTGCTCAGCGGGGACCCTGCTTCCCCCTCTTTCTCTGACTGCCTCTCTGCCTATTTGTGATCTCTCTCTTTCTGTCAAGTAAATAAATAAAATCTTTGAAAAAATTGTGATTTTTTGGTAACACAATTTAAACTTTTATTATTTTGATTTTAATTTATATACATTAAATTTTGATGGTCATTTCTTTTGTAGATGCCAGAAGTGAAAAATATTCCAATGATATCCCCGTGATGCTGAGATATTACTGAAGCTCAAAGAACAAAAGCTTATAAAGAGAAGACAGAGACAAAAGCTAGTTTAGTCACAAAGTCTCTCCTATTGTATTCAACACACACACACAATCACTCACATCCATATACGCTTATTAAAGATTAGCCTCTAAGTTAGAATCTTCATATATCTGAATATAATTACAAGAGCAGCTTTTTATTTGTGGATTTACATATTTAAAATTTTTAATTACTATTTTTAGAGTTTATCATTTTTAGTTAACAATTATTTATCTGTCGTTATCACTTATTAACTCATTGATTAAGGTTTAGAATACAACAGTAATAATATTATAATGTATATTTTTAGTTAAGATAATGAATGAAGGGGATTTGTCCCCATACCTCCAATAAAATGCAAAGAAAATGTGTTTTTGGCTATCGTTTGGGATTGTTTACCAAACTTTTTATTTTGAGATATTAGACCTATAGAAAGTTGTGAGATTACTAAGAATTCCTATGGATGCTCAAATTTCCCAAATGTTAACATTTTACAATTTTTACTGTATCCATCTCTCTCTTGCTTTCTTTTTCTATTATCTATTAAGCATATCTAATTTTTTTCTGAACTGTTTGAGAGTAAGTTGCAGACATGATGTTCCCTAAGGCCTAAATACTTCTATATCTTCCTATAAACTGATATTTCTCAAAACTTCAGCATAATTATCAAATTTTGGAATTAACATTGATATAGTACTATTATGCAATCTATGTACTTGTAAGATTTTACCAATTATCTCAATAATGTTGTCACTTCCTAATTATAGTTAAGTATACTTATGACTGCCATTTCTTTCCTTAAGGGGTTTACATTTAGTTATGATTCTTAATAATACATAAAACCTCTGAGAAGGTACACTGTGCTTTGTATTTGTGTGCATGTATTCTTTTCTCTGGTAAAGAGTCATATATTTCATCAGCTTCTTAAAGAGACCACTAACCCCAAAACAGTTGATGGATCACTGATCTGGCAGGTAAGTGGTGGCAGTACAGGGCCCAGAGGCAGAAATACATGGCTTGTATTTGCTCAAACACGGGTGGGGATCTAGGTAAAAGGATTCATATGGTTCTCAAAGTTTGTACCTGGTTTTGTTCTACTCAATAGGGCCTGAGAACAGAGAGCATTCAGGATATAAAACATATCCAGGTAGGAATAAACAATGTGTTTTCAAGGCTCTAGAAAACAGATGCCAAGATGGAATTACACATCTAAGACATTTCTTAGAAGAAATGCTGGTAAAAGAAAAAAGAGACAGAGAACATGGAATGAACCTACAGGCAGTGATGAGGTCTGACACCTGTGAAGGAAGGGGAAGAATGAAGGATTGTGTACAAGAGTGTCAGACTACAGCAGAGTGCCAAGAAAATGCAGCAACTGGAAGTCCATGAGCCAAAATCTCCACAAGACAAGTTCCAGGTCAGGCCATGATGGACCTCTTTGGTATCCCTGCTGTGTTTTTGCATTGACTGCAAGCCGTCGATGGGAAGTACGGCCTTGGATGCAACAGAGTGATGCATCCAGAGAACAGCAGCCAGGTCAGGTCTGTTGGTCAACTCTGCTCCCAGTAGCAGAAAAGTGGTATGTTTCACGCAGCTAAGTTCATCTGGTTCCCCTGCATCACCCCCTTAGGCACCCCAAGCATGCTAGTTGTCAACATGATGGGGGTACAGTCAAGCAGAAAGGGGATATGAACTCTCACTCTGACCAGACTTGACAAACTACCAGTACTTCATACGTTAGAGTTGAAAAATGTCACTATTGGCATCTTTGTTCCATATGGGTTTCTAAGTGGTACAGAAAATATCTAAATCTCAACGCTAACACTCTTACTTATGTTAAAACATTTGAAGTGACAGGCAGTTGCAATTATATAAATTGGAATATAAAATATCAGTGAGACATTACAGAGTTGACCTCAATAGCTGTATTTATGTGTAGGTGTGTATATATATATACTTAAAACTCTTTAAAAATATTGGTGGATTTTTCTATGTTTTTGTTAATTTCCTTATATCAACAAAACTTTATTTTTGCTTTTGTCACAGCTTATATTAAAGTGAAAATACACATTTGGGCCTATGATCTGCATGCAAATGCAGACTTCTTTCAGAATCTGTGAATATTTTCCAGCTGTTTTGTGATAGGAAGCCAATTATGTACAATATATCATAGAGAAGAAGCAATTATGTTCATTTTCTTGGGCACTGAGAAATTTGATAAGGTTGACACTTGGCACATTGAGCTGTGATAACAGTTAATTTTTTAAAAGGCCTAAAATATAGGCCAGTTGAATTGAAGCCATTTGTTTTTAAATTGTTGGAAATTATGTTACCTTAGATGCTTTCAGATGACAAGAGGGAGTGAAAAAATTAATTTAGAAATCTATTCTAAATGCAAAATGAGTACTAGCTTCATTTAATTAAAACAAAATACTTCAATTCTAAGAATAAACCAACTCCTGGAACCTAACAATTAGATTCAGATGGGGCTGGACATTTGAGAGACTGTGGAGAAGGGAGTTCTTTCACTACTCTTAATATTTTATTGAATGCTTTTCCATGTTAAATTGATGCTCCTTTTCCTTTTATCTGCAAGCACCCAGTACCCACATTTCTTCTCTTAATATTCTCCTGTGAAGACCAGGTAAATTTAATATTTTGAGATAGATGACTTACAATTCTAAATGCATGGAGTGTATTTCTACCCATTTATTTATTGGGCATCTCTATATAAACACTATTGATTGGACAAATGCTATACAATCTACTTTCCATACCGCACGTGCCTTGAGTGGTCATATGCTATGCACAAAGGTGCACAGAAAGGCTTCACTTGAACTAAGACCTGAAGCAAATTTGTCATATGGGTGTACTGAATTGGAAAAGGATGGTTGTGATTTATTTTTTTTAAGATTTTATTTATTTGATATAGAATAAGAGAGAGAGAGAGAGAGAGAGAGAGAGAGAGAGAGAGAGAGAGAGCACAAGCACAGGGAGCAGCAGGCAGAGAGCAAAGGGAGAAGCAGTCTCCCTGCCGAGCCGGACTCTATCCCAGGACTCTGGGATCAGGACCTGAGCCAAAGGCAAACGCTTAACTGACTGAGCCACTCAGGTGCCTGAGGGTTACAATTTAGTCAGAAGGAGTAGCGTGGTCAGTGAGAGGGTGAGGACATCATGATGCATTTGGGAGATCATAAGAGATGCATGAAGTCTGGAGCAGGTGACATGAGTATGGCATATTCTGAATTTTCTGGGATCATCCTAATTCACATCTAAAATCCTGGTATGATTAATAAGAGTACTAACCTGTGGTCCTGAATATCTGGGTTTGGACATTATTATATTTTGTGATTATGAGCATAGAAAAAATGTGAAAGAGATGGATGAGAGAGACGGATGATAAAGTTAAAAAGATGGGCAGGGACTATATTATGGGTACATCATATGCCAAAGCAAGGCTTTGAACTTCATTTGAAGGCAGCAGAAAGGTTTTTTATCTAAACTTAAACAAACAAAAAGAAAGAAAGCTAAAACAAAAAAACCCATAGAAGTCTGATAGTGAAACGTCAGGCGTTAGTAAATTGGGGGAAGCTTTCCTGCAAGATCATTTTCTGATAACATCAATTCATGCCACATAATCTTTCATCTGAAATACTGGCTTTCCTACAGCTAAATCAACTCTACACATAAACATTAAAGCCTGACAGCTTGGCAATTGTCTTTATTATTTTAAACATCAATGTAAACAAAATTTTTCTTGGAATAGCAACTAAATAAAAAAGATTTCCTGCATACTGCTTTTGGATATATTATGGGAAGGATTATGTCTCTGTGAATTGTTAAAGACCATTAGAAATTGATTTAAGAAAATGCAAATATTTAAAGAGAAAAATTAACACTCATTCACAAGATTTTTTTCTTTCCTTCCTCTAAGATGAAATGCTGCAAGTACCTGTCATGTAAATTTACAAGCCCCCTGAGATTAGGTATCATTGGTTGCCTGGGCACAGAACCATCCTTTCCTGCTGTGAAAAATGTCCCCTTTGCAGTGACTCCACTGAGTTCAGTGCAAGCTGTGGAAAATGAATAGGATAAATATGGAGGAGCACTGACCATTTTTAAAACAATTCCAGTGATGTCTCACCCACTGCACATTGGAGCTAAGTAAACACAGTCTGCCAATGCATGCCAGAAATTTTGCTACAAGAACAACAAATTACACCTATGTGGACAGACAACCAAACACAAGTGGGAAGAATAGAAAGCCACAAACATATTTACATGCAGAGAAGTTTAGAGCTCATAAATAGGTGGAAGAGTAAGACTGATCTGTATTTTACTTCTTCGGGTATCATAACAGTACTTCACTTGTTCTCTCAGGCACAAGCTTTAATTTTCTTCCATAAAATATATATTATTATGAGCTTTTTAAATGTAAGTTCTTTGCATTGAGATAAAGACAAATGTTACTTTGAGATAACTTCTGGCTGTTCCTTGAGTAGAAGAATTGCCTGAAGAAAAGGCAGGATAATGATGGTAGAGTGTAAATTAGCAATCTGAGTCTCATTTCTCAGACGGAGGTTGAACTGCCCTCAGATTAGCTAGTCCATTGTCAAAGTTCATTAGTTCACTGCCACCACGAGCATCTTTTTTATTCTACACACTTTTGTTTGAGAATATTTTCTTTGCTTTTATTGACTATGTCTACCCTGAAAGTAGCTTGTGTGACATGGATTCTATAAAACACAAATAGGGATCTAAAAATAGAAAAGAGCTGAATGAAATAAATGTAACGACGACTGAAACTAACACAGATCCATACTCTATGAAGAGTTAACTATGCTCACGATTTACCAGATATTACTCATTCTACAATATTCAGACGAAATGGAGATGAACTTCTTCCTTGGGGGCAGCCATGCTTAAAATATAATCAAGTAAAATTACATAGAAAAATTATTAGAAATGTTAAACAAACTAAAAGTAATACCTAAACACACATTAAATGGGCAAATGTAGGTGGCTTCATATCTCTTCAATATTCTCTTCATATCCCACAGGAAGGGTAAAATAAAACAGCTCTCATATAATAATCAAAACCAGGATGTGTGCTTCCTTTATCCCAACAGTTATAGCTCTAAGAACCTATCCTAGAATAATATTCTGAGATGTGCACAACCATAGATCTAAAAAGCGAGCACTGTATTATTAGTTACATATACAAAAATTCTACTCAGCCAATAATATCTGATAATAAGAAAATGCTCAAAGAATGATCTTTCTATTCAATGAGAACCCTATGCTGCTATAACGTAGATTGTGCAGATTTGTAGAGCAGAAAATTACTCAGAAAATAATCTTAAAATGAAAAATAACAAACCATAAAATAATACATGAAGTATAAACCAAGCATTAACTTAATATAAAAGAGAAGAAATATATCAAAACTGAATTTAGGTTGGTTAAAGATATATGAGTGCTTTAAATTTTCCAAAATACCTCATTTTAGATAGTGGATCCATGTTGGTTTTTATAACATGAAAAAATGTTCATTCAAATAGAAAGTGCAATCTTGACAATGATAATAAAATATGTTAAAGTTAATGACTAGAAGCCATGAAGGACCGTTACAGGGAATAGATAGAATTATTCACAATGTTCCTGGAAGTCCACCAGCTTCTGAAAAGTGTATCTAAATTTGGAAGTGAGGAAAAATTAATGATAATCTCATTGATACTACTTAACTTTTCCCTTCTTTGGTTGTTTTTCCTATTCCTTTTACAAAACCACATGTTCTCTGTGTCATAAGTGATTCAGAATTTGGTACAGGATTTTAAACTGTAATAAGCTCTTTACATCATTTGACTTACTCTATTAAATAGAATCGTCTATATTTCTTATTCTTCTAATAATTTTGCATTTCCATAATTTCTGTTATTAGCTTTTGAAATAAGTTTGGAGATTCTAAGTCATTAACTGATGTTTAGTTTGGTGTTTCAGGAAAGTTTCATTCTATTCTCCAGGTTCAATATTTTTGGAATTTCATCCACAATCTATAGACTTACACTGACTTTCTAAGGTATGAAGAAGCGTAACTTGAGTTTTTTGTACAATGAAAGTTAGAATCAAGGATATTGACACTTAAAAATATTGTTAATATGGGGTGCCTGGGTGGCTCAGTTGGTTAAGCAATTGCCTTTGGCTTGGGTTATGATCCCGGAGACCAGGGAATGAGTCCCACATCGGGCTCCTTGCTCGGCGGGAAGCCTGCCTCTCCCTCTCTCACTCCCCTTGCTTGTGTTCCCTCTCTGGCTGTGTTTCTCTCTGTCAAATAAATAAAATCTTTAAAAAAAAAATTGTTAATAAAAACGAGTGTGTATTCTGTTAACAGGAGAGTTTTAAATGACAGAAAGTTTTAAATGACAGAAGAAAATAAAACCTTAACATTTTTTAGAAAGTTCAGAAGTGACAAACCCATCACTGTCTAGGGGGAAAATATGATGATGTCTAGAAAAAGAGCATCTCTCAGAAATAATCAAAGGTTAATAACACTTTTCTTTTAAAAATATCCGAAGGTTGAATGACTTATTCATGCTATTATGGAAACCTGATAGAACTCTCCCTTAATGATATTTAGCTTCTCATTCTGATTCTATATTCACCAAAAAAAATTAGGATCCAACCTAATTTGGGAGTCATGTGCAGATGAAATTATTTGTTTGCTGGCAAGTTATCAAATAATGAATCAGCACCTAGATCACGAGTCAGTCCCTTAAGAATTTGCCTATAAGAAGTTAGCCTGTCATGGCCATACCCAACGTGCATACATGGAGACAAGTACTTAGAGGGTGGCGGTTAAGAAGGCTGTCCCCTGAGTCTCACTGTATTCCTAGCCTGCCTCCTTACTAGCTCTGTGACTGGGCAAATTCAAACACAGTTTCTTTACCTGGAAAAGGTGGGTAAAGGACATACTTCAAGGGTTTTCTGTGAGAATAATATAACAGAAGAAATAAATTAGTACATGTAGAATTCTTAGAAAAGTGGCAATATGGTAAGTGCTCAATAAAAATTAACCAGCACTCTTGTTACTAATACTATGTTATCATCTAAGCTCGCCAATCTGCTTACTCTAACCAGAAGAAAAAAAGGGCTTTCATGATTCTCAGTTCAAATAGCCTGTTAGTTTTACCAATACATGAATAAATGGAATCTAAGGTAGAATTAGATTTACACTTTGATAAAATCAGTATATGTGAGGTTTTGCTCTTCGGACAGTTATTAAGTGTCTTGCCTAATCAAGTTTGAGCAATTATATATAGAAAATATACTCATATCTCATCCTAGTGCTTAATTATTTAGTGGCACCTGCTTTTGGTTCTGTAACCTAAGCATGCACTAACACGTGCATCATCCATATACACTACATTTCTTTCTCACTATTAGAATAGCAATTAAAATGACACAAGCAAAATAAACTCACTGTATTACAATCTGAGGTCACTTCCTTGAGATTGGCACTTGCTGAGTATTTTATCACAATAAAAATGCAGACAATTCGTTTTAATTTATGGCAGTTAAGAGGATATTCTATATTTCAAACTTTAATTAACGATGTTTATCTCAATAAATGCCCCCCAAAACTGCATTCCAGTGTTTTGCAAAATTAACTCATTTGTATTCCTAAGTGAGAGGTTTAAGTCAAAATGCTTCTGTTTCTGTATGTTGGTGTCCTAATTATTCACATATTTCTGCTCTAGAAACACCAGAGAAGGCGGTGCGATTAAGTCCTTGGAATGTGAACAAAGCAGCATCCTGCAGAAGGATTGTCACAGTCATAATCTCAAGAGACCCCTTCCATTCCACACTGCTGCCCAATCAGGCAGTTCTCTTTCTCTCACATTTCCTAATAATTGCATTGAAATATCACTCACTTATAGTGTAAGGCTGTGAAGAAGAAAGGTAATTGCATTGTGCTATCATGGACTAGAACTAGGGTTTGCAATGTTAACCTTAAAAGAAAAGAAATTCTAAGTTGGTTCATGGAAAATGAAAGAGTTAATAAGCAAACTTTTAAAAATTAGGCATTTAAAAATCTAAAAAACAACCAATTCTATTTTTTAAACAGAACTGAACTTTTAGTGGTCCGTTCATTCACTCACTCAACAAATATTTAATTCCAGCCAGAGAGATCACCAGTTTCAGGGACTGAATGTGAGCTTGGGAAATGGACAGAAGCCAGAGAGGTGAGCAGAGGGCCCATCACAGGATGAACTCTAGCGCCAAGTCAAGGGGTAAAGGCATCAGGGAACAGTTAAAGTGGGGTGATAACCAAACAAGTTGGTTTCCTAGTATATACAGAGAGATTGAAAAAAGTATTTTATTTATGTGTTTAATGTAAAATTTCACTTTATTATATTTCCAAGCCTGGGTTAATTAGAAAGTTAGCCTTGACACATTAACCCATTTTGAGAACTCAGAATTAGAAAGTGCACAACAGTATCATCATTTATTCCCTTTTTTATTTGTTTATATTATCATTTGCCAAGCTCTTGTTAGGTTCCCAGCACCGTATAGGTGCAAAGGGCCAGAACAAAACCTGAGGGCACCTGGCCTGCTGAATCTTCCTGGCTCTCCACACACCCCATGGTGGCCCCTAAGAGTCAGGAGTCTGGACTACTCCTATAGTGATTACTGCCCCACTTTGACCCACGTGGGCTTTCCTTGCAGAGTCTAAACCAATAGAACAAACATAAGTCAGTATTTTCTTTCAGGACAGCAAATGCTTTTCTCAAGTTAAGAGTTATTCTGGTTACTAAAATTTGTTATCCATTCTTTACTGTACATACAACATTTCTTTCCTACCAAGTGGATGCTGGGTTAGCTTTTGGAGATGAAAAGATTAAAAATAAGCTGTCTTTGCCTTCATGGAGCTAATTTAATGCACAAACTCAAACCTAAAATATATGCATGGATGACTGAAACACATTTTGATTAGATAATGAGAAGACAATGAAGGAGGAAAATTTAATTTACTGCCGATTACTTTGTTTTAGCTCAAACGTTGTTGATCAACTCTGGGCTGTACTCTGTTCCTGGGTTTACTCGAGATTCTGGAAAAATTATAAATGTACTTCTGATCTCTAATGGTGATAAAAAATTGCAAAAGAGCTACCAATCCAAAATTTATGAGACTGTCAACTCTCTCATAGTGATAATGATCAATATCATCATCAATGCATAGTAAAAAACCAGCATTTGTACAGAAATTACTAGATTCTAGGCATTTTTTTCAAGTATTTATTTAAATTCTAGTTACTTAGCATACAGTGTAAAATTAGTTTCAGGAGCAGAATTCAGTGATTCATCACTTACAAACAACACCTAGTACTCATCACAAAAAGTGCCTTCCTTAATGCTCATTGCCCATTTAATCTATCCCCCCACCCTCAATTTTCCCACAAGTAATCCTTACTTTGATCTCTAAATTAGAATTTGTTTTCTGGTTCTCTCTCTCTCTCTCTCTCTCTCTCTCTCTCTCTCTCTTTCTCTTTCCCCTATATTCATGTGTTTGGCTTCTTAAATTCTACATGGAAAAGTGGACAGCAACCTGCAGAATAATGAAATTGGACCATTGTCTTACACCATACACAAAATAAATTCAAAATAGAGGAAAGACCTAAATGTGAGACAAGAAACCATCAAAATCCTAGTGGAGAACGCAAGCAGGAACTTCTTTGACATTGGCTGCAGCAACTTTTTACTAGATATGCCTCCTGAAACAAGGGAAACAAAAGCAAAAACAAAACAAATCAAAACAAAAACCCATTAGGACTTCATTAAGATAAGAAGGTTCTGCACAGTAGGAAACATTCCACAAAACTAAAAGGCGACATTCAGAATGGAAGAAGATATTTGCAAATGTCATATCTGATAAAAATTCCCACTGATACTTAGGTTTAACACTATATTTTAAAAAAACTCAATGCTTACTTCAAGTCCTTTGGCACAGCTTTCTTATTCATCTCTTATTTGGGTGGGTCTTTTCAAGGAGGATTCAAGGCATTTTGAATGAGTAAAGATATTGTCCATTCCCCTTTTCTTTATTATATGAATATAACATTCTAAAGGGTTCATACTCTCTTTCCTTGAGGACTTCAAAATAATTAAAGTCATTTTTCTCATACTTAAAAAAATCTGATTATTTTCACCTTAGGTGATTTAATATTTTGTCTAGATGTCCAAAGACTTTTTTTTTTAATTAATTTATACCTTGGTTTGATTTGACTGTGTTATTTTTTCTTTGGACATGTTGCATACTTTCAATTTTCTACATCCGATGAATTTTATCTAATTGTACCTTTGAGTATTTTTTCTTCCATTTGTTTAGTTTTCTCCTGTAGAGACACCTGCTATATCTAAGTTGGCTATCTGTCTCTATTATTATCAAGCTAATCTTTTTAACCTCTGAGTTCTTTTCCATTTCATTTTCAATCTCATTTTCTCCTAACCTTGTTCTCTATGTCTTAACTGTTATGTTAGCTCAAACATAAGAAAAATTGAAATTTTAATTCAGTCTTTTTCTTTAACTTATTCCTTCCTTAATGTTCTTCTTTCTTTATGAAGAGCTGAATACCGATAGTATTTTCCTTGTCTCCTAAATCTCTTCTTTTAACATTTCTTGCAAATTAGGTCTATTAGTAACAAATCCCCTCAATTCGTGTCTGGAAAGTCTTCACTTTTGGAATATCATTTCACAGGGTAGAGGGTTCTAAGCTGGTGTTTTTTCTCTCAACACTTCAATATTTCACTCCACCCTCATGTCTGCATGGTTTCTGAGAAGTTGGATGTATTTTTTTTTTTTTTTTAAGTTGGAGGTAATTCTTATTTTCTTTGCTCCACTAGAGGTGAGGTGTTTTTCCCCCTCTCTTTTCTTTTTCAGGATTTCTCTCTTTACCTTTGGTTTTCTGTAGTTTAAAAATGATATACCTATGTTTTTTTGTTTATCTGTTTTTGGTATTCATCTTGATTGATTTTTTCTGGGCATCGTAGACTTGTGGTTGGGTGTTTGACATTAATTTGGGGAAATACTTGGTCATTATTTTTTCAAATATTTCTTCTGTTCCTTTCTTTCTTCTCTATCAGCTCCTCTTATATATGTAGGTTTCACATTTTTCAGCTGTCCCATAGTTCTTATTCTATTCTGCTTCTTTCCTCTCCCCTTCTTCATTCTTTTGTTTGCTTTCGGTTTTGGGGGTATCTATTGAGATAGTCTCACATTCAGATTCTGTCCTCAGCCACTCCTAGCCTAATAGGTTCATTAAATCAACTCATTTCTTTTATAGCAGTTTTGATCTTGAGCATTTTTTTTTTCCCCTCAGAATGTCCATCTCACATCTATTTTCACATGCTGTCTACTTTATCTCTCAGGGTCCTTCACATATCCATCCCATAGTTATTTTAATTCCTGGTCCAATAATGCCAACATTCTTGCCCTATCTGAATCCAGTTCTGATGTTTTCTCTGTCTTTTCAACTTATTTTTTGCCTTTAAGTATGTCTTGTCATCTTTTCTTTTTTTAAATTTATTTTTTTTTCTTGTCACTTTTTCTTGATAGCTGGGCAGATGCTAAATAGGCTTTAGTAATGAGGTTATAAGGTGTGGGGAGGGGATTATTCCCTAGTCCTAAGAGGAGGTCTCTCATCGTCTAGTGCCTGTGTTTCTGGTCGGAACCTCAGAGGTGCTTAGCAGTTTCTCCGCCCCTTAGGTGGAACAGGAAGGCTACAGCTGGCTGAATTTGAGTGTTTACCTTCTTCTATGTTAGGCACCGGTTAAATAGTATTTCCTGAGGGCAGATCTTGTTAAAAAGAATAGAATGTTCTGGAATATTTAAAGATGCTTCTTTTCCTCTTCTCCTAGCAGAAGTACAAGGGGATTATTCTTTTCTATTCCCCATAAAGGCTTAGAGGAGCTCTTGGAGATAAAGCTAACAAAAGTATGGAAGCATCTTATGACTGCCTCTGGAGTTTTTAAATCTCAGAGATGTCCCCAGTGAGCCTCCAGCAATTCGTATTTAGTTTCATAGTCATGATCATATTCAACTGTATTTGGCGATATAGTTCAGGTTTCTCTGTCCTGGCACTGGTTCCTGATCATAGGTTTCTGCATGGGTAAGTTTTGATTTCTTGTATTCGCCTCTGGGTTATTCCAGTTTGGGGGGCAGTAGTTTGTTTCACTTCTTATACATTGAAGAAGAGATGTTGATTTTTTTTTTTTTTTTAATTTGCTCAGCTTTTTACTCGTCAGGATGGAGTGGTGACATTCAAGCTTTTTATGTGTTGGAATGGAAACCTTTTCATTCATTTTTTTTTTCATTCAAACTAATGTTTTGAGAATCTGTTCTATTTGGGTCCTTACTGAGAAAACACGTTGCAATGTTTTTATTCCTAAGCAATGCAATATTTATTCCTTTTCAGGCAGAGTCTCTATTAGACATATCTTTTGGTATATTATCAAATAAACACGTAACAGTCATATTCCGTAAGAATCTTAGAATGCACTATACTAATATTTCCACTTTTCACTCATCTTTGATCTACCATGGGCCAGTACCAAAGAGGCTGCCAAGCATGGTAGTTTAGATCAAATATTCCTTGGTTCTATACCCAGATTCACACTTATAAACTGTAGGCTTTGAGGAATTAATTCACTTGGTGGTCATCCCCCTCCCAATTAAGGGAGCTTATCGACTGTATTTTATCGACTAAGATTGTTCTGACAATTAATTTAGTAATAAATGTAAACTCTTAAAAGCAAAGCATTTCATAGTAAATATAAAAGAAAAATATTAACAAACGACTTTAGCACAGCTCCATTACGCAGGCAGAAGAGTACCATAGAAATGAAGACCCTAAGCAGAAAGGAGACATTTACCTATGGGTGGACTTTCGTGACAGGACTGATAACTTCATGTCAAGATGGAGTAGCAGAGCCTGTGGGTCTCAGGTTTTGAGTACAGCATCTTGAGAGTTACAGCGCTTAATAAAATTTCCCAGAGGGTATTTCCTAAATAAATATTCATTGGCAGATAGCCTGGCAGCTTTATTGGCATGAAGTTTTGCTTGCAGGGCTGGCTGACAGTTTTTTGTTGTCTCTGTTGCTCTATGAATAACATTTGCTTTGTTGATTTCGGACCCCATCCCGAAAGAAAACTCCCAGATTCGGAGCACTGTATACCCAGGCTGAGCAGAGTATATTTTCAGCTTTTTTGTTTGAAGTTCGTGAACAACAGGAGCTTGCATGTCTACTTTAGAAAGCATCCACATTTTAACAAATTTCCTTCAGTTATCCACATCTCCTCCAATGATTTAGAGCACCCTGGTCTCCACTATTCACTTTGCAAATAAGAGTCTGCCTTCAGGAACAGGAGGTGGAAACCATTCTTCTTTTACTTTCTGACTGTGTGATGCAATTCAAGTAGTAAATAGCTTCATACTTTATATGAAATTATAAGAATTCAACATCATCATTGAATCATACTAAGTGTTACTCTCCCTCCCTCCACCCCAAAATTCATGGTTTTATGGATTTCCTGTGATGCTGGGAGGAGATAAACTGATCTTCACCTCAGTCCAACGCCTACTTTGAATGCGACATAGTGACTTTAATTGCTTTTATTTTACTATGCATAGAACGGATGTGGCCAGGAATGAGTGCTGAGCAGTCAGCTTATGCATGTTAATGCTGCTAATGAAATTATTTTGCCCCAGGCAGTCCTGGCAGCAGTCAATATGTTTGAATCTCTTCTTAGCCACACTGTGATAATGGAGATGAGACAGACATGGCAGCATCTCCTTGCCTCTCCTTTGCCCCAAAGGCCACACTTCTTTCTGTAGAGCATGCAGAGGAAAAATTATTTGGTTGGAAAAAAATAAATGCTACTAAAAACAAACTTTGGGACTCATTTGTCTCATTCTTCTTTATCCAGATAGTAAAATACACATGTCACCATAGAGGATAAGTTCCATACCGTCTTGTATGTCTATGTTAATTGATAGCAAGCACGTAGAAATACCTGTGTAATACAGACAGAAGAATCAAGAGGCTTCTCTATAAAACAGAGTTTGGGGAGCAAGCCTGTTGTGAATATAGCAAACTGGATCTCTCCTGTAATCTGGTAATTTCATACACTTAAATGTGGGATAAATGCTATAATTATTGACCTGCATAAATATAACCTGAAGAGATGAACCCATACACAGCTCTAAAAAGATTCTGCAACATTGGTGCAATGGTAAACTACATTCCAGCGTTGAAACATGTGGAATTTACTTTTAAGTCCGTATTTCCATCCTTCCTGTCCTATTTTCTGCTTTCTACTTTCTCTGCCACATAGGTCCTTCTGCAGTTACCTACCTACCAAGGCATTTGTTATATTATATACTCTGGACCTCTTCTACACCTACTGAAATTTACTATTCCTAAGACCAAGTCCCTGAGTTTTGCAAGTGTTTATTCAATAAATGTAATAATAACTCAATGGCTGAAAATTGACTTCAAATGATACCCTCTCAAGCAGCATTTATATCCTACACAAAGCGTTTCCATTGAAACTGAAAATGTGAGTAGTATCTGGATTGCAAAGCTGCTGGTGGTCAGTGGGGGAGCGGTTTGTATGCGCTGATTTCTCTGAGCAGTTCAAACCACACAAGATGGAAGATATTGATTTTGCTCATGTGTGTTCAGGGCCTTGTCCCTTGGTGACCATTTAGAGTTGATTAAGCCTATCCAAAAAGCATTTCAGTTATCAAATCTTAATCAATCTTGCAAAAGAAATGTAAGTAAGAACTGAATTTAATTACTTCTATAAAAGAGACCTTTGAATCTTCTTAATGAAGTTGAACATTTGTAGGCTATGCCCATCCTTATAAACTGATGCTCTGCAAATATTTACAAGAAATTGTGGTGAGGTTTGCATTTTAATAAGTCTAAGAACAACTATGCTATTTTGTAAGCTGTTATTATGCTTTAGTATCATGTATATTAAGGGATTTTTTTTTTTTAAAGATTTTATTTAATTGACAGAGAGAAACACAGCCAGAGAGCGAACACAAGCAGGGGGAGTGAGAGAGGGAGAAGCAGGCTTCCCGCTGAGCAGGGAGCCCGATGTGGGACTCGATCCCGGGTCTCCAGGATCACGACCTGAGCCGAAGGCAGTCGCTCAACCAACTGAGCCACCCAGGCGCCCCATATTAAGGGATGTTTAAAATCTCGTGCCTCCTGTAGCTTACTGAAAATTCAATCATTTTCAGAGCCATCATAATGTATAATGTCCCTAATGGTGAATTTATGAGTATAAGTCATTCACAATTCTCCTGTAACAAAGAGCTATGAAGCTGACCCAATTATGAAGACGTGGTGGTTTATAAGTATATAGGAAGTTCTACTCATGTACAGAAATTCAGGAAACTAGAAGAGAAATATTATTTTTAGACAGAATTAATCAAACATTTATCATAATTCCTTCTTAATAGATATCGAAAACATTTATGAAGTCTAAGAAATAATTTATTCGGAATTGATTCCAACAATTACTAGAGAGGGCAATGACCTTCCTATATTTGTCCTAATTCCTGGTTAATGTTAAAAGAATTAAATATATATTCTGTTTGCTTTTCTGATTTTCTGATTATGCCAAACAATCTGATTTTCCGATTATGCCAAATAATCCTCAAGAAATATGACTGAGTGGGCTAGTTGATCATCCTAGTTCATTGTTCAGAAAATACATTTGGGTTTTTGACTGGGATTGCATTTAATTTATACATCCATTTTAGAAAAAAATGGTATTTTCCAATATTGACTTTTTAAATCCATGAACCAGGTATTTTTTTTCTGTTTATGTCTTTAGTCTATCTTAAAGTTTATAGATTTTATTTTTTTTATTTTTTATTTTTTATTTATTTATTTTTAAAAAATATTTTATTTATTTATTTGACAGAAACATAGCGAGAGAGGGAACACAAGTAGGGGGAGTGAGAGAGGGAGAAGCAGGCTTCCCACCAAGCAGGGAGCCCGATGTGGGGGCTCGATCCTGGGTGGGTCTCCAGGATCATGACCTGAACCGAAGGCAGTCGCTTAACCAACTGAGCCACCCAGGCACCCCGTAAAGTTTGTAGATTTTAAAATAAAGTCTTACTTCATAGTCTATGAAAGTTAGTCACTAGATTAAATAGTTCTTAGGTATTTGATTTTTTTCATTCTATTGCCAATGAGATTTAAAAATTACATATATTTTCCTAACAAAAAGAAATAATAGCTCCCCCTTACAACTAAAAACCCCTTGAAACACAAGTGATAGGTGTAGGAAGTGTCTTAAATGTGAAAGGAAGAAAGTGTGTTTCCTAGGGACCTTGGGGCTTATGAAATGCAAGGCAGAGAGATCCTTGGTTTTCCTATCCATCTCAAATAGTACCTTCCACAGCCTTTAACACGGAACTGTCAATAGGAACAGATAAATCTCCAAGAAGAGTCTGTTTCCTCCAGCCAAAGGATGGAAGAGTGTGGCCTAACAAAACCTTTTTTTGAAATATCTATCCTACTACAGCCAAGCACTTAGAAATACTTGTACCCCTACCCCTTACCCAACTTGGGTCCAAAGTTGATTTTCCACTCCATTCCTTTCTTGTCCCTAGGGAAGAAGGTAGCATACTCATAGATTCCCTTGTGGGGTAGTATCTCCAAGACTAAACAAGGAGCTGGTCTTCCATTCACCTCCTGGCAGAAGCAGCACTATTCCAGCACCTCCTCAGTATGAGGCTAGTGTGTGCCAGCAGGAAGCCAAATCTCTGCCCCCACCTAGCATCAACAAGGAGCAAGATGGTACCAGGCTGATTATTCAGTCTGCAGATCTGCTCTTTAAAGACACTTTTCAGGAAATGAGAAAAACAGACCACAGACACATTTACACAATAAATGTATCTTTAAAAAAAAAAAAAAGAATGGATCTTATTTGTACCCAGAATGTATAAAGAATACAAAAAGAATCTTTATGACTAAGTAATAAGACAAACAACCTGATAAAAAAATTTTCAACACATTCTTCATATAAGGTATTCAAATAACCAATAAGCACTTGAAAGTATACTTCTATTGTCATTAAAGAAATGAGAACTAAAACTAGAAGAAATACCATGGCAAAGAAGTCTCACATATCGCTATTAAAAATGAATATGGTATGGGACGCCTGGGTGGCTCAGTTGGTTAAGCGACTGCCTTCGGCTCAGGTCATGATCCCGGAGACCCGGGATCAAGTCCCACATCGGACTCCCTGCTGGGCGGGAAGCCTGCTTCTCCCTCTCTCACTCCCTCTGCTTGTGTTCCCTCTCTCGCTGTGTTTCTCGCTGTCAAATAAATAAAATCTGTAAAAAAAAAAATGAATATGGTATAAGAGATTTTTAAAATAGCTTGTAATAATCTTTAAAATTAAATTTATCACATAAACTTGATATTCTACTCTCAATTATTCACCCAAAAGCTATGAAAACATCTGTCCACATAAGAACTTCTGTGCAAATGTTCCTAACAGCTTGATTCCTAAGAGCCCCTAAGTGGAAACAAACTTTTGTCATTCATCTAGTGATTAAACAAGTAATGGTATATAATGGTATACAAGGTAATAATATTCAATATCAATGGCACTATTCATTAATACACAAGACAACATGATGTATTCTTTAAAACATTATGCTGATAAAAGAAACCAGACACAATAGATACATACTGTATAATTCCATTTACATGAAATTTCAGAAAAGACATATTTAATCTATAGTTATGCAAAAATAGATCAGTATTCTCTGAGTACTGGTGTTGGAGTAGGGTATGATTGCAAAGGGGCTCATTGGAACTTGGGGATGATGGAAAACTTTTATAACATGACTATGGTATGGTTACATAGCCACATACTTGCCAAAATTCATCAGTCAGTACACTTAAAATGGATGAGTACATAAAGCATAAAGTTTGATTTAAAAAGACACTACACATACAAACACATACACACACACCACACACACATGCATACACACACATAATCTATATTGCAATATAATAAGGATGATATATCTGTTTTAAAGGTGTAAAGTCAAGATTAAAATTACTATTTATACAAAAATCTATTTAATTGCCTATTTCTCAATATTAGATGAGTGGCTTGGTATAAATTATTTTTCTGTAATGAGATTCGTTGAAACGCTAGAGACCTGACCTTTTCTTATTTGTAAAAGTGTAAATTGCTCAATTTTGGAAGCTTATTAACCTATAGGCCACCAGAGTAGAGTTACAAAATCGTATCTTTCCATATATCAAATGGTACTCATATAATTTTAAAGATGCTAACATCCATTAAAATAAATTGTTACTTCTTTCTACTAGGGATGAGTCATATAGTTCTTATATTAATCACAGAGTATTTATATTACAAAGAACCCATGTGTCTGTTAAATAAAAATTTAAAATTGCCTTTCCACTGCTTTGATGTACCTAATGCAACATCCTGCCATGAATGGACATATTCCTTATCCACACTGTTCAGTGTGATAGTCATTGGGCACACACAGCTATAAAGCACCTGCAATGAGGTATGACTCAAGAACTGAAAATTTAGTTTTATTTACTTTTAGTTAATTTCAATAGCCACATTTGACCATTTCAATAGCCACATTTGACCACATGGTGCGTGGCCATATTTAATGCCTGGAATGGATGAAGTTGGTCATTATTTGCACTTAAATCAATCTACTATATTGCACTCTGAGGGGTGATTCTCTTTACACCTTCTCAATCCTACTTAATAGGATGAAATACTCACCTGATTTAGTCATATTCAAAATTCTTGTTAGATCAATTTCATGTTGACAAGATCACTCCATATTAAATGATGCCATAGATGAGTATGGTGACCTCAGAGCTTTCTGCACACTCTTGGGGCAGAAATAGTAGGTACTGGCTACTACAGAACAGTTCCTGTTTTCTATTATCTTTATGGGGATACAGAAACTTTTCCACTTCATAATGGTTAAGTTCTGAAAGAGTATTGACAAGTTCTAAATTATTAAAGAAGAGTTTGTTTTATCTCTGGCTGTTTTTACTTTTTTTTTTATTTTAAGATTTTATTCATTTATTTCAGAAAGAGAAAGAGAGAGAACATGAGCAGCAGGGAGAGGCAGAGAGAGAAGCAGGCTCCTGGCTAAGCAGGACACCCAAAGCAGGGTTTGAGCCCCATGACTTGAGCTGAAGGCAGATGTGTCCCTGGTTATTTTTAAATGAGGCACAATCAGGCACTTGGGTGGCTCAATCAGTTAAGCGGCTGCCTTTGGCTTAGATCATGCTCTCTGGGTCTTGGGATGGAGTCCCCGCATTGTGCTCCTGGATCAACGTGGAGTCTGCTTCTGCCCCTCCCCCCTGCTCATGATCTCTCTCTCTCTTTCAGGATAAATAAATAAAATCTTTAAAAAAAAATAAATGAGGCACAGTCATTTCTTGAATGATTTGTACTTTGCCTTTCATGATGTTTCCTAATATGGAGTGTTGTCCTGTTTATCTCATATAACATTCATCACTGTCTGAAGACACTTCCATGTCTTCTGTTGTCTCTCATAGCCTCACCATCTTCGCACAGACTGGAAGGGATGAAGTTAGTGGTGTCTTCACAGCAATACATTGTCAGCCTTTCCATAGGAAATAGGGCACAGAACAGTCCCGGTTTTTAAACTGGGATATTCATCACATACTGGCAAAATACAGAGGTATCTCTCAAGGAATAAAAAAAGAATCTTGGAGGCATTAAAATAAGTGTTAGTTTTGAAAAAGTGAATGAATCTAATGATGGGTAACAACCATGTTCCAAATCAGGTATTTTTACTTCATTCTTTCCTACAAAATTAAAAGGGGAACTGATCCAACTATCCACTAATGGAACATAAATAAAATTTGATAAAAGATATTTAGGTTATATTTGCCATATAACTCTGTAGTTCAGAGATTTAGCTGGAAACTCTTTTCAGATCTATCCACTTTTTTATACAAAAAAGATTTTTCAGATCTCACATTCAAAGGTGAGAATTAGGGAGAGATAGAGTAGCTTCTGAACTCTTTCATATTTTAGCAATTAATGCTATTAATTGATCACACATTAATTATTATAAAAGAAGGTCCAGATACCTTAAAATTAATTTTCAGTATCATTTTATTGTTTTTAATTTACAATTATCATGATAGGTAATAAAATTGTGTTTACTGTGTACTTGTCATAATTATAACTCAAACACCAAAGAAATTTTTCTAAAAACTTAGGGTCTTATGGTCATGGGAAATTGGGAAATGTAAATAAAATAAATTTAAAACTAGCATACTTTATTTTCAAGGAATTAAGAAATAATATATATTATGTGAACAATGTCCCCTGGGGTTAGGCAGTACAGTGGCCTGATAGGGTGATTAACAACATTATCTAAGAATAAAAATGTACTGCATTAATATTACATTAAGTCTGTGGAAGTGGAATGGAAATATGAGTTAAAGGAGAAAAAGAAATGATGCAAAACTTCTGCCCATTAAGAGAAGACTTACATGTGTATTTTAAATTGTCTAATAGTGGTTGTGAATTCTCTGTGGTAGATAGGGGTCATTGAACACATTATTTACAGTACTAAAGAAATTATGTTTGCAACTCTTTTTTTTTAACCTTCGGTGAGTGAGTTGGTGCCTTCATCCAAGCCGCTGCATCAGGAAATGATCATTTCTTTTTATCATTATGGCAGGTGCTGTGGGCCAGGTAGAAGCCTGGTCTGGGCAGGTGCTCTGTGGGTGGGTGCTGTGTGGGGTTTCCCAGGAAGGCCAAAAATGTGTTGGAGCTCGCATAGTGAGTTATGTAGCTTCTTCTGTATGGGGCAGTAAGCGTGGTAGATATTGGTTTTGAAAAATATTTTTGCCTTGGGATTTTCCCAGCAGCTTATAGTCTAATGATAGGGAAATTTGGCTTCTTTGAATAAAATTATTGTTTTAATAAAACTTGTCTGCTTTGGAGATCACATAGCCTTTTCTAATTCAGCTTGAAAAGATATTTAAACACTGAGGATTAGTGAACTCTATTATTTTTGTTTACATCTGGAATGAATACTTAATTTTACTTGCTTATTACTTAATTTTGTTACACTATTCCCTAATTCTCAGTAACTAAAGTTTTCACTAGATATTGCTTTAAAATACTACAAGAATTAATTGATTTGCATTATACCCACCATTTGTGTAAGACAGAGCCCTCACTATGTAACAGTTTATTTTTCTGTATTCTAAGCATTCCCACGTGGTTAACTCCATCTGTCCTAACTACCAAGATGCTACGGGCTGCTTCTTCCTCAGTCTTTATTTACAATCCAAAATGAACATTTGTAAATGTGTAAAATTTATAAACAGAAACAGGAAGCTCTGTGCAGGACGTGCAGAACGGGGAGATTTCTTCCTCTTTTTCTGTTATGCCCAATCTGCCTGTTGTATGGTATTCTGGAGCTCAGGGAGTTCCGTGGAGAGGCCCTTTTGCAATTCAGCAATAAGATCATAATGAAACTCATCATAATAACCCTGAACTATTAGGGTTGTTGATTCAACAAAGAAAAATTATATTTTGCTTGGTATAGACTTAATGTCAGAGATATTTACTTGAATCCTAATGTTTGGGAATTTAATTACCTGCAAAATATGTATAGCTACTATTAATCAGAATACCTGATTAAACGGAGCACTGATTAGCCACCCTCTGATCCTATCTGTGGAAGAAAATGCGGTACAAATGGGTAAGATAAAAGAGCAAACAGATGGATTCTTTTCAAGTATCTGTGAATCCGAAGATATGCATCTTCTCATGAGTGAGAGCCCTCAGTGGTCAGTGACCTTCGGATACGCACGCCTGTGTTTATGACAGTGTCGATCACTCTGTTTACACAGCAAACATACATTCATTCTAGCAGCAATCAGTTCCATACTTCTCAGGCCATCATCTGGGATTCACATTCTGCCTCTGAATACCATTCATTATTGTCCTCCTTTCACTGCTCCTTCTCTTCTGCCTGCCCCAAGTAGGGGTGGGAGGGTGGCAAGTTAGCGGATCTGAGAAAGTAGGTCCTTTAGATAGCTTTGCCTGGGTTAAAATAACATAATTCCTATGTATTATTGAATGATGTATTTTCTCATGTGTTAAAGAGGGGACTGGATTCAACGGATTTGAAGGCATTGTCAATCAAAACTAATATTCAATGTTTCTTTGCCTCCATGGTGAAGTTGGCCAAATTTACATGTAAATTAATTGACCCAATTAAAATAAATTTTAATTAACTCCATAGTTAAGTATAATTCAACTGCAATTAATTTTAGTAAGAACTTTACTCTTCCTATAACCAGTAATTCACCCAATCTTGTGCATTCTTCCTTCTTTTACTTCTACTGTCTCTTGACTGTATCTATTTTACCACAGTGTATCAAGTAAACTTCCACTATTTTATTAATCTTTCATTAACACTCTAGACTGCCTTCCCATTGGTACAACCTATCTGCTCCTGCAGGATTATTCTTTGTAAAGAAGTCCCATTCTAAAATCTCAGAGGCCTTCTATATCACCATTGTGGCTAATTGCAAAAATGACCACAATTCTTCCTTTCTCTGTGCTCATGTTTCTTGAGATACAACTTTGCAACAATTCTCAGAAAAAGATTAGAGTCTACATCTTGACCCCTTGATTCTGTGCTAGTCTTGTGACATACTTATTTACAGAACACAGCAGGAATAATGTGTGAGTTTCAAGTTCAGGCTTCCAAATGTCTTGGTTGTCTCTCTTGCAACTCTGCCACCACTATATTATCATGCCTCGATGAACCCGAGGGATAAGGAGACACATTACCTTTATCTTCCCAATCCATAGGCACCCGATGTATGTGAATGAGGCCATCCTAGACTAGGGAGACCACACATGACAGATGTGTGATGGCAACCCATGGTCAGATGATGCTGCTCGCTTTATAGGATTCATAGGCAACTACAAACGACTGTTATCTGAAGACAGTAAGTGTGGAGTAACTTGTTAAGAAGGAGCACCTAAAACCCACTTCTGCTGTCTTATTTTGTGCACTGAGCAACTTGTTCATGGACCAAAATAAAAATATTCTATTGTTAATTCCGTCTCCAGTCTTTATATTGTCCATTGCATTATCCTTCACCATTCAGAAGGTTGTATCCATATGCATGTCTATAGAAGTGGCAAAGGTTTGCCAAGAAATACATGGGACCAGATAATCTTAAGGGAATCATGTTCCACATCCTCCATTTCCATGTGTGTTTTGTCCTGAAATTGACCTGCCTGAGAATGTTCCTGTAATCAAGGTGTCATGCTGGTTCTTCTTTCCCATGCTCTCTTCACAAGATGCCAATTCAAAGTGTTGGTTTGGGGGAAAACATCTTTATAATGAGTTGCTATCTTTTTCTTTCAAAATATTTTAAAGTAAGGTGGGAGCAAAAATGTTTGAGAACTACTGCATCATTGTACTTCTTAGCAGGCAAATTTGGCCATTTTTCTCTCTAGTTTAAAATACTCTGATAGCTTTTTGTCATTTATAGGATAAAATCCCAAACCCTTGGCTTGGTTCTCAAGACCCTTCAAGATCTAGGTCAACTTAATTTTCTGGTTTTAGAAACCTTGTTTTGATTACTCTGCACCACTTAAATCTCAGGGGAGTCTTACAGCTCTGTCTTCTTGCCTTTGCTTTAAATGCCTCCTCTCTCTGTGGATCTAAAGCCCACTATTTCTTGCCATTGTTAAAGGCCCAGCTTGAACACTTTTTTCCCTATGAATCCTCCTGTGAATAGTCCCTCTCCTTCATCAAGCAGGTACAAATCATTTCATTTATTTTAATATTTCAGAGTACTTTATTTCTATCTTTAAAATTTTTCTTCTGGTATTATTCTTGTTTATATATTTATATCTCTTGATTAACTGTGTTCTCATTCAGAAAACACTTATACTCAGCTTACATCCTTTTAGTGCCTTCAAAGAAGCTCTAAGTAAATATTTGTTGAATGAATAAATCAGCGAATTAGTGGGAAAAAAAAAACCTTTGTGTTTTAATTTTTTTCTTTTTGAGAAAAAGAAACAAAGGGCTGGAAAGTTGTTAAGAACTGGAATGGAGGAAATCTTAAGCCATCTGTATTTGCAAATTAGCCCTATCCAAGGAAAAGTAAATCTTCTTATATCTTCATGATAGGAAGTAGTTTTATAGCTTGGACCAAGGTGCCTCCTATAGTTAGTCTACTACTTAAGTGAGGCTCCTATCCTCCCACAGAGACAGGGCACTATTTTCCTTGATGATAGTATTTCAAAGGGATAGCTCCTAGGTCCTTGAGAAAGACAGTCCCGGGTTGTAAAGCTGACAGGAGCTTTTAAAGAATTTATATCTCAAAGGGGCAGATGTGACAAGTACCAGTTTTCTAACATAAATGGTCTAAGGAAAGGGAGGTCAGGGACCTAGAAACAGGAAGAAACCTCTCTTAAGTTTGGTCAAGCTGAGGGAAAACTTAAGATCACCTTGGTTGGTATGAAACTGTAGTATAGTGAAGTGTGATGTCATACCAAGTTATCTAACAAGGTTTTGAGCTAGTTTTTATGTGAATCCTCTTTAGAAAAGTCTAAGAATTTTAAATGTCATCTAATCTGCCCATTCTCCCAATGTAGAAATTTCTTCTTGGATGACTGAGTCAGTCATTCACAAAATTCTTTATCAGTTCTATTGACAATTAAAGTCATTATCTCACAAAGCAGTTATATTCTATCTTTGCACAGTTCTAATTTAGAAAAAAACTTCAATATTTATTTTTTAATTACAACACAAACACTTCTGAATAGACCCTTCTAGGTTGACTATTCCATGGCAAGTTATAAAAAAATAATGCAATCCAGGCTTCTATTTTCAGAATAAAATTAATATATTACCAGTTACTAGCTTTCTTAATTTGGGAGTGTATGTCAGCTTATTTTCGTTAGACAATAACAATGACATGCATTTTAGGGGTACATGAAGAAACTGTGGATACAAATCTTTATAATGCTTAAGATACTTGATTAATTCTTTTTTTCCTGGGCTTTGGGTAAACATATGAAATCAAGACAATTAGCACAGAAGTGTCAGAATATTTGGTAGAGATACTGAATCATCATATCCATCACTAAAGTACTTTTCTGGTGTTTCTTGCAATTTCCAATAAATTTCCTTATATATATTTTACGCAAAAAAACAAAGGCACCTAGAGAAATGGGCAAGGCTATCAAAATATGTTGTTGTAATGTGCCTGGAAGCTCGGTTTTAAATGCAATTAAATTTGCCTGTCTATAAAGCGTCCCTCTCCTTACCTCTTTTCCCTTCCTGCAAAGACTTAGTAATGGCTATAAATAGTAAGGTGTCAGCTGCCCTTTCATCTCCAATTAGCTGGAGTCCCTAAGGCCAGGTACCTTCAAACTGATGCCTGCTTTCTTCTTGGGCTTCCTTTCACTACAGTAGGCAGTATACTAAAACCCAGAGCCATATACTTGGAAGAATGAACGATAACTAATGCAAAATGAGGTTCTATGGTCAACCTGAAAAGTGAAAGTCACTAATAGAGTGATATTTGAAAATTCCCTAAATCTTCCAGGTCTGAAGGATATTTCCATTTCTTCATTTGAGCACGAGATGCATTAATTTACTTAATGTTTGTTAAGTCATAATTTATAAAAAAAAACTTTAGTTTTATTTTTTTTTGAAGATTTTATTTATTAGAGAGAGCATGAGAAAGGGCAGGAGTGGGGGGTGAGGGCAGAGGGAGAGGAAGAAGCAGACCCCCCACTGAGCAGGAAGCCCAATGCAGGGCTTTGATCCCAGGACCCTGGGATTATGACCTGAGCTAAAGGCAGCCACTTAATGGACTGAGCCACCCAGGGGCCCCTGAAAAAATACTTTAGATATATGAATCATAGACTCAGCATCCACAACTGAGAAAACTGAAGGAATATCAGAATTATGTTTTCCATCTCATTAACTCTCAGGAACAATTAGGAGGATGGTAAATATCCACATTCATTAAATTATAGTTTTCTGTAAGTCTCTCTTTGAGCCTCTCCCCAAGGCTTGGAGACCTCTCTCTCTGTCTCTCTCTCTCTCTCAATCTCTTTCTCTCTCTCTCATACACACCCACTGTCACACACAGTGCCACTGGAATTCAATTCTTCTAGGCTATAGAACTGAACCCAAGATAATTCCCTGTCCTTGTATTAAACTATGCTGGAACCAAGAAAAATTAATTTAGTTGCTTACTCCAGGAAATACCTGCTTCTAGAAGATAAGAATATGAACCAACTAAACGGATTACTTATCAAGGCTAACTGCTTTCTGATCAAGACTTGTTTATGACCCTTGCTTCTATGTACCCACCAAAAGTTATAATAATGTCTTAAATGCTACCAAATTCTGACTGAATTCTAGTTGAGAAAGATCCCCTTAAAGCCATCCAGTTCAGTCCCCTAATACTCTACAAACATTTTGCCTTAATTTCCCATTTTGAGACTATTAAGACCCTGTCAAGGTTGTGTTCTCCCTCATTCTGGTAAATCTAATAAACTTGACTTTGATCAACATATTTTTCTGGCCTTTCTGAAGAATCAACAATTGAGAACCAAATAACTGTGTTATGTGTCTCTACCATCTGCATATCTAAAATTCCATCCTCTCTCATTTCCCAACTATTTGGACCTAAATATGTAGAGTACCTTTTCTTAACTGTCCATTGTCAGCTTCCATACAAACTGACTCCTGCATTTTTTTTTTTTCAATACCAATTTTGGGTGCATCTAGCCTGAGGCCTCAAACGTCTGATGAAGCCCCAGTTACTATCTTCTCCACTCCATACTTTGCTCTGAAGAGTGGAGTCCTACCATGATGCTGCTATCCACTATACTTCAACAACGCACACTTCTTAATCCCAGTTATAGGCTCTAACTGCCAGACCAGATCCAAGAACTTACGTCCACTTGTCATGATTTTCCACCATGATTGTACAGACAATTCTTTTAACCCCCAACCCTCTGTTATTTTCCCTCTGCTGATATCTTAACTATTAAAAATCCAAGTTTCACCACTATCATTAAATGGGTAGTATAAACAGAATTCATTTATATTAAATAGAGTTAGTATAATTATAGATGAAAAAGCATGTTAGAATCAATTACCTGATACTTATTAGTTTTATAAAGTTTAGGACTATGGAAATTTCCCAAGTCTCAGTTTCTTCGATTATGAAAGCCAAAAAAATATTCAAAGCATATTAAATAACATTCTGTATGTGGATGTGTTTTACAAATATAAAGTATCAGAGATGGACTATTTAGTTAGTGCTCTCTCTGTGGGCTGTAATGTTTTGTTTGCTACAAAAGCAAAACAAGATTAATAACCTTGTGAATTTGGATTAATAAACTGCCTTGTTAACTTGAGCTACATTCTTTGCTGCAGACAGAACATGGCTCCTACAACAATTTAAAGCAACAGTTTGTGGGGTCAGGAACCATTTATTCAGATTCTTCCATCATCTTGGACCTTAGTGCCATATTCGGCTGGCTCTTCCCACTGAACTGTTGGCCACTCCAGTTCTCATTATCAGACTGTAATTGTGAGGGAGGGATGTGAGCTCAGATAAAACTCCATTCTGTATTTGACTCCTTGTTAGTAACTCTGTGAAATATTTGTTGGGGAGCAGCTTTACTTTTACAATTATCCTTTCCTCATGCAAGGAAGGGCTAAGAAAGGCAGAGGTTATAAATAATTAACTTTATGGTCTGTGTACTATGACATCAAATGGCTTCAGAGGGATAGCTATGCCAAAATGTATTATAACTAACATCATTAATTTCTGCCAGTTGGGATTATAATTTTGACTGTTAAATCTTTGTTATTTATATGTACATAAGATAGCATCTATTTATTTATTATACATAAGCATAAGTATGTATATATGTCATATACATATACTTCAAAGAGATGGATATTTAAGGTTAATTGTTCTAAGAGCATATGTTTGTTTTGTCTTAAGAGTAACATAAATACTTCACAGTCACTGTGGTTTAGAGAGAGAAAGAGAGACAGAGACGTCTTGGCTTACATTTTCTTTTCAGGCTGACCTGACCTTGACTTTCACACGAAATGGATAAAAGATGGAAAATGGAAAAGCCCTAGATATGGTAGGGGCTTTTTTAAAAAGTTTTTAAATTCTCCATCTTTAAGTGACTGAAAGAGGATTTCCAGTAAGTAAGAGTTTGATTCAGCTCTTAATATCAAAGGAAGCACCTTGGGAGGTTTACATAGCTGGAGGCATTATTCAGAGGCAGACCGCCTCACTGTTCCCTCAGGGCACGCATTGTTAGCAATCAGAGGCCGTTAACAAGCTCAATGCTGTGTTCTCCCCAGGTTGCAAACTCAGGAAACTTAGGAGGAGCTCTTCAAGAAACCCTTGATTAGAATTTCTCACTGTAGTCCAGCTTGGAGGACACAAAGGGCAAATTTAGCTGTGGCCAGGACTATACATAAAAAATGTTTAGTGATTTAAGAAAAAAAAATAATCACTCCTATGGCTAAAGCTAATCTCATAAAAACCCAATGACTTACTGATACACATCTAACATTCCTTTATTCTTTTTGGTTATTTATAAAAAAGGAATAAGCTTACTGAAAAACAAACTTCCATTTTATTTTATTTTGATAATATATAGTGTGTGATTATAACAAGCAATTAATGCTAAATATTGCCATTTCATAAACAGTGCTTTAAAACTCGTTTTAGTAATTCAACAGTGAAGAGAGGTATGCACATTTCTCCGTCATGCTGAGGGTCTTGGGCAGTTCTAGGAGGTCAGAACCTGCTTCAAGGCCATGGCAGCTTGGCCCGAAGTGATTCTACACCTCCAGGATCCATGAGGAGTAAACCCATGCTCAAGCCGCCCTCACCTGCCCTTCTTGTTTTGGAGAAAACTGTCAAGATCTTTGCACTGTGTATCACTCCATGGGAAAAATCTAAACCAAGATTTCAGAGATAAAGCAGGCAATTTAATTAAAGTACACCATTAAGAAAATAGACAAACCACAGAATGGAAAAGATTCATACCCCACATTTATCTCTATATAATGAACTTTCACAGCTCAACATTAAAATGGAAAACTACCTTCCCTTGAAAGGCATTACAATTGTGTAGATGGAAAAAAAGTGGGGGGGGGGGTGTAGGTGGTTTTCTTTGTGTGTGTGTGTCTTTTTTTTTTTTTAGATTTGTGTAGATGTTTTTAAAAAGAGGATACAACAAAAGGCACATGAAAAAAGGTGTTAATCATTATTAATTAGGGAACACAAATTAAAATACATAAAAGTGGCTAAAATCAAAGATAGCCAATAGCAAATGACAACAAAAAGTGGAGTAGCTACAACTCTCTACACAGTCAGGAGTATAAAATGGAGCACAAGTTTTGAAAACCAGAAATTTCTTGCAAATGGAACACATTTCTATAATACAACAATTGCATAACCACATCTATGTATTTACCTAAGAGAAAGGATAATACGTTTTCAAAGTTTCATGCAAGAATGGTTATACTAGTCTTATTTATAGTTGCCAAATGAAACAACACAAATATACCTCAATCAGAAAATAACAAATTGTGTTATATTCATACAATTAAATGATACTAAGGAATGAAAAGGAATGCATTAGATGCACATAGCAACATGGATGAATTTAAATAATAATTATTTTTATTCAATAATATTGAATAAAAAGAGATGGAATATGTATACAAACAGACTAACACATCTGTGTCTCAAAAACATTATGTTAAGTGAAGTATCCAAGTGATTGCCCCTGGAGGAGGTTAAATTTCCCAGAAAGGGGCAGGAGTGAAATCTCTAGAATGGTAGAGATATTCTTTACTCTGTGTTGGATAATGGTATACAATCCTTTAAAAACTTATTGAATAAATATTTAAAATGTTTGCATTTCACCATACATACAATTAAAAAAAAGATGGAAAAAATTATGATAGAAAATCTAAACAATGGCAGGGGGAAAGTAACCTTTGACACATCTGCTATGGACTAAAACCATGTCCTTCCAAAATTCATACATTGATTCTAATCCTTAGTGTGACTGTATTTGGAGATAATGCCTAGAAAGAGGTAAGTATGGTTAAATGTGGTCATAAAGGTGGGGCTTTGGTACGATGGGATTAGTGTCCTTCTGAGGAGAGACCCCAGACAGTTTGATATCTCACTCTCGTCATGCATGCAGGAAGAAATCATGTGAGTGCACAGTGAGATGGTAACTCCTTTAAGCCAGGAGGAGAGGTCTCAGAATGAAATCCACCTTGCCCAACACCTTGACCTTCGGCTAGCCAGCCTCCAGAACTGGGAGAAATAAATTACTTTTGTTTAAGCTGCCCAGCCTGTGGCATTTTGTTATAACAGTCTGAGGAGACTAAGATAGCACCAATCTTACTTCTAGGAATTTACCGTATTTTATGCCATCTCATTATACAAAACACATCCACACAGTTACACAAGGGATCCACTGTTTCATGTCTGTAAATACAGAATCCCAAAATAACCTAAATGATTAGACAGAAGAAATGGTGGACTGCACTATTTTATTTCTATGAATACAGTACAGTGCAGCTATTAATAAGCTGATGGTGATTTTCAGTGTGTGGGTGTGCATACACATCCTTAGGCTTGAAAAAGAACAGAAGATGAATAAACAAGAAAGTTCATTACCTACAGACTGGAATGTAAGAAGTGTGGAAGGGATAGTGAGGAAGTGACAGTACATTCAATTTCTATACATATTCTAAATGGTTTTGTCTTCTTATGGCATGCTAAAGTTTTACTTATTTTATTTTATTCATTTATTTATTAAAATATTTTATTTATTTGAGGGGCGCCTGGGTGGCTCAGTTGGTTAAGTGACTGCCTTCAGCTCAGGTCATGATCCCGGAGATCCGGGATCGAGCCCCACATCAGGCTCCCTGCTCGACAGGAAGCCTGCTTTTCCCTCTCTCACTCCCCCTGCTTGTGTTCCCTCTCATGCTGTGTTTCTCTCGGTCAAATAAATAAAATATTTAAAAAAAACATTTTATTTATTTGAGAGAGAGAGAGAACGAGCAGGAAGAAGGGGCAGACGAAGAGGGAGAAGCAGACTTCCAGCCCTGTGTGGAATCCCAAGACTCCTGGGTTCATGTCCTGAGCTGAAGGCAGCCACTTAACTGACTGAACAACCCAGGTGCCCCTAAAGTTTCACTTAGTTTAAAAATAAACATAATCAACAGGGATGGTTGCAAATACACATTTAAAACAAACTGGGTGGAAAAAAAGGAAACTAACTGTATATCCAATTGATAACACAACTATTTGTCAAAACAAAATAATGTACACCAAGCACTTTCATAGTGTAAGCTCAGGCTACAGACAGAAAGAGTTAGGTAAACGTCTTGAACATAACTTAATATCTATGTTTTTATCCAGTGGTGGTGGTGGTGGTGGTGGTGGTGTGTGTGTGCGTGTGTGTGTGTGTGTAGAATTGGAATTAGCAAATGAGTAAATGTATTGCTGCTTTTTTGAGTCAGGGTTTTCAATGTGGGAAGTGGGGGATATAACTGAGGAATGAGGGAAGGAAAGGAAGTATCCTATTGTCTTAGGCTGAAACTTTAGGTATCAGGTTGAACTAGTGATTTGAATTATGTATATATTTTAAGCTCTGTTTGCTAGAATCTGTGATATCCCCCAAACCAATGAACACTCCTAATACCCAAATCTTGGTTTCTAAATACTATTACTATCAAAGTTAATCCTGTATAGTATGGTTCTAGAATTGGAGAAGGGGAAGTGGAAGATCTGAAAGATCTTGTTCTAGAAAGTAAGATAAGGCTCATAAAACAATGGGGACATTTTGATAGAGGAGGCAGTTAGCTAAATATAAGCAGGGAACAAATGCTTTCCCAACGGATAAAAAAGGGTGGAAACCAAGTTCTAAACAGCCCAGAAAGGCCTCTGGGACACACATGCATTCTTCCCTGTAACTGCTGCCCACAGTAACATTGAGGTTCTGGCCCCTTCCCTGCCAAGACTGTTCCTAAAAGGATCACATAGGGCCATAAAGTCCCACTTCTGACCTGTTGGAAGGAGTCCCTGAAGTCACTGAAAGTAACCTTAGTTAGAGACCTACCTAAGTATGACCCATAACCCATTTAAGGATTAAAAAACAAGATAACCCTGATTCTCTGTGCAGTTGCCACCTCTAGGCCTGCCCTGTCCTATCCTGATAGTGTACTGTCTCTTTAACTGCTATTACACTCTTGCTTACTTGAGAGCTTGAATTCTCTGAATTCTTCCTTGGCTGAATTCAAGAAGTGAGGCCAGCAGGGAGGCAGGGAAGGGATAGGACAATGACAGTTTCAAAAGTATACAGGAGCCAGAGTATAGGAAGTTCATGCTGGTAAAATTAAAAATATATATATATATATATATATCAAAAAATAATATATAAAAATATATGTATTATAGGGGCGCCTGGGTGGCTCACTTGGTTGAGCAACTGACTGCCTTGGCTCAGGTCATGATCCTGGAGACCCCGGATCGGATGAGTCCCACATCGGGCTCCCTGCTGGGCAGGAAGCCTGCTTCTCCCTCTCTCACTCCCCTGCTTGTGTTCCCTCTCTGGTTGTGTTTCTCTCTGTCAAATAAATAAAATCTTTTAAAAAAATAAATATATACATAAAAAATAAAAAATAAAAATAAAAATATATATTATAAAACAAATGTTTCTATATCTAAATATTTATATCTATATATTTTACCTACCTTATGTATAAATATATTTATGATTATATATTATATATAACTATATATAAGTATATAGCTGTATATTATCTATATTTTATGTAGAGACAAAGCATCAAAATGAGAAATACAATGTTACAACTCATTTTAAGTTAAAATATAATCCATTAATCTACAGTTTACTAAGAACATAAGTGGAGTAAAGCGAAAAACCATTCTTTACAGTAAAATGCAAAATAAGAAATATAAAAGGAATAACAGAGTGAGAAAAACACCATTTTGCAGTTTCAAATACAAATCATACCTGGCTGCTAAAGATTCTGACACCAATTCCAGTGTGTGGGGGTATATTTTTTCCCCATGTTGCCATGAAAGTCTCTGGATGTCCTATAATTCAACTGGCTTGTGACACTACCCTGAGAGGGAACCAGATCCCCCAGGTCAAGGGCTCTGGCCCACAAGATCACCCCCTATTTCAGATGCCAGTAGCAACCCCAAGTTGTTAAGGTATTTCTGAGCAACTGACTATAAATCAGAGGTTCCCAGGACCTTCTCCTTGAGTTCCATGGATTGGCTAGAGTGGCCCAGGAGACTCAGGAAACCAGTTTACTCACTAGATTGCCTGTTTATTGTAAAGGATACTGAAGAAATTAATCAAAAGCTAGATGCAAGAGCTGCACATAGAAAGGTATGGGAAGGACCCAGAAGCTTCCCTGTCCTCTCGCCTGAGCGTGCCACCCTCCAAGGGTTCACCAACTCAGATCCTCTCTCAGCCCTTTCCTTTGGGGTTTTTATGAAAATTTATTTAACAATCATTGGCCCCCCGGCAACTGATTTTACTAGCTCCTCTCCCCTCCTTGGATGTCTGGGAGGTGAACTGAGTTTCAAATCTCTAATTACAGGTTTAGTTACCTGGCAACCAGCCCCAAGCCTCCTACCTTTCAGAAAGTCACTCGTTAACATTACAAAAGGCAACTTGATAGCTCTCAGCACTTGGGAAATGCCAAGGGTTTTAGGGAGTTGGGTCCCTGAAACAAGGACAGAGACCAAATATATATTTATTATAAATCATAATATCCCAGTTTTGTTTCCTTGTATCCTTGTGTGATTTATGCCTCTCATTGTAATTTTATTAGTCTTTACCATCCCTAAATGGTTTATATTCATTGATGATGTTCTTTGTTATTGTGAGTAGTTTCTGAGACGCTGAATTTTCAAATAAGAGTTTAAAAAAGGTGTACTTTCCCCATTCAAATATTGTGATACCAAAAAAAAAAAAAAGAAAGAAAGAAAAAAAAAAAAAAACCAAACTGGGTATAACTTTTAGATGAAAAAATCATGCTACTTTCCCGTAACTATCATACCTGTTTCCCTTTTTTATATTTGTATCCCCATTTTCTCACTTTAAAAGTAAAGTATTAAATATATTTACAATAAAATCCATTTAAATGTGGTTGATAAAGGAAAACCTGTGTTCTAAGATGGCCAACCCAATCAGCAAAGGAGTCCCGGCCACTGCCCCGGGAGCCCTTCCAGGTTCTTCTCTCTGCCCTGCTTCCCACGTGGGCCAAAAGTACCAAGTAGGGGGAAATAGAAATTACCCCTCTTGTGTTTGGGGCTCAGACCTTTGGAGATCACCCTCCTCTGAACCTGCTGGTGTTAAATAAACCTCCGATCCTCCAAAGTCTTGGAGTGATGCTTGGTTCTTCCGTCAGGAGCCAGTCCAGGTTCCATAACATGGTAACTATAGAATCCTATCGTAACCACCACAGTCAAGATCCAAATCACATCCTTTACTCTCAAAAGTTTCCTCTAGTCCTGCTCTTGTTCTCTCCCCTTCATGCCTGGCCCCAGACTACTACCGATGGACTTCTTTTTAGTGCTTTTCTGTCACTATTGTTTTCCCTTTTCTAGAGTTTCCCATAGAATCATGCAAAATATAGTTTTTTGTAGTTGACTTCTTTGGCTTCCGCAGTGTTACCATTGTAAGGACCTACTTAAAATTCCAAAACCACCTTGCTGTATACTCAGAAAAAGAGCTCCAGAAGATATGGGCAAATGGCCCCAGGATAACAAGGTGAGCCAGGTTGGGAGAGAGGCCCAATCAGCTAACGGCCTTAACCTCCCTCCTTGGGAGGTATGGAGATGCAAAGTAAGAATGGGCAGCCCATTACCAGTACTTGGGCTCAGGTGGGAGCGCCCAAATGCCCTCAACCTCCAGGTCCAGGGGCAATAGAAGTGCAAATTAACTCAGGTAGCTACATGACCCTGGTCAGCTTGTGATTTGGGGGGGGTCACCCTATAAAAGCTAGCCTTAGAAATTAGGTGGGGCCGCTCTCTCTCTTGGGATGCGACACTGGCCCGGGCCAGTATAATTCTCGATGCTTGGCACGGATAAAGTTTTGTTTAACCTTCACCTTTGTATCAGCCTTGTTCCTTTGAACACGGACCCTGTTACCATCTTTACAATATTTAGTCTCTCCTTCCATCAACATGATGTAGCTTACCATTTATTTAGGTCTTTTTAAATTTCTTTTTGCAATGCTTTGTAGTTTTCAGTGAACAGGTCATTCTATCTATTATTAAATACATTCATAATACATTTATAAGTATTTTTGATGTTATTATAAAGGGGGATGTTTTAACATTTCATCTTCTATTTGTTCATTGCTAATATAAAAATAAACTACTTTTTATATTGACTTCATATCTTATTATCTTGTTAAATTCACTTGTTAGTTCCAGGAATCTTTTTGTAGATCCTTTGGGTTTTCTGTACATGATCTTGTCATCCTAAAATAAGGACCATTTAAATCCTTTTTTTTCAATAATTTTGCATCTTATTTCATTTTCTTGCCTTCTTACACTGCTGTGATGTTAAACAGAATAAGTAAGAACAGATATTGTTGCCTTGTTCCTGATCTTAGATAGAAAGCATTTAGTCTTTTACAGGTGTAAATGATGCTAGTTTAACTCTTAAATAACAAGTCCTAAATAAGGATGAGGTAGGTTCTACCTGTATCTGATTTGTTGATGTTAAACTGTAGAGATTCTAGATTCTGTTCTTTTTCTCTGAATACTGTCCTGTTTTTGAAACAATAAGTTTAATATTTCTTTAAGCATTTATAAAGGAGTATTCTTTGTTTAGAGCGGAGAGGTTCTAGCTGATATGATGCATTTAATATATGCAAATGTGCATTAATAATGTGGACTCCAGGGGCGCCTGGGTGGCTCAGCTGGTTAAGTGACTGCTTTCGGCTCAGGTCATGATCCCGGAGACCCAGGATTAAGCCCCACATTGGTCTCCCTGCTCGGCGGGAAGCCTGCTTCTCCCTCTCTCACTCTCCCTGCTTGTGTTCCCTCTCTCGCTGTGTTTTTCTCTGTCAAATAAATAAAATCTTAAAAAAAAAAAAAATAATGTGGACTCCAGGAGAAAGAAACATGTGGATCATTAAAGAAAATAAACCTACAGATTAACCAAGTGATGATCTTTAGAGAAAATATATTTGGCTTACCCATGCCTTTTGTGTGTGTGCACACGCTCACACACAAAAGGCATGGGTCTGTGGGAGAAAGGAGAGGACAGTACTATCTTGAGTGTTATGCAAATTCAATATTAGTGCCTATAGGGGCTCAGTAGGTTAAGCACTCAGGTCATGGTCCCAGGGTCCTGGGATGGAGCCCTGTGTCTGGCTGTCTGCTCAGCAGGGAGCCTGCTTTCCTCTCTGTCCCTCCCTTCTGCTCTGCTCTCTCACTCTCTCTCTCAAATAAATAAATAAAATCTTTAAAAAATATATTGGCAATGTAATTTTAAAAAGCTTTTTGCTGTATATATATATGCAAATATATACTTATATCTACTAATCATATATAATTTGTTATGTGCATTTATATGTATATGATATGTAAATTAAACTGTATTTGTGATATACATTTTAGTATATGTAATTATAGTGTTTATAATGTACATAATTGATATATTAGTACATACAAATGTTCAGAGTGTGTATGTCTTAGTTAGATTAAAACAATAAAAACATGAAAAGGTAGAATGGAATATATTCTGTAAGGACCTATTTAGAAGTCCAAGCCACCTTACTGTTAACTCAGAAAAACAGCTCCGGGAAATATGGGCGAATAGCCCCTGGAAAACAAAGGTGAGCCAAATTGGGGGAGACACCCGATCAGTTAACCCCCTTAACCTCCTGGACCCTGAGCAATGGAAATGCATATTAACTGGGGTCAGTTCGAGGTATGGTTTTCCCCTATAAAAGGTAGCCTGTAAGACAAGTGGGTTGTCGTTCTCTCCTTAGAGACAACCCTGGCCCAGCCAGTGAAATTCTAATGCTTGGCATGAAATAAAGCTTTGCTTGACTTTTGCTTTCGCATCAGCCTCGTTCCTTTGACCATGGACCCTAACACATTTTTGATTTTAGCTATATATTTCCTCCTTCTATAAATATTGGAGGGATTGGGACAACTGAAGTTTCAAAAAATGAGATGATGATTGAAAGGGGTTGCAACAGTAAAGAGGATACTTTGGGAAGCACAAGGTGAAGCCTTTCTGTTTGTGTGGCCAGGCTCTTACAGTATAAGCCCATCCACATGCTCTTTCATATGTGACTAACTAGGTAAGCTCTGAAAGCGATTTGAAGCAACTGTCACTCCATAAATAAATGTGATAGATGTAGAACAGGATAAAAAGGGATAAAGTGCCCAGCTTTATTAAAAAAGGAGACAGGAGAGATGGTCTTTGCAGTGTGACCTGGCAATTTAGGACAAAAAATTGTTCTAATTTTATCACGTCTTCATGTTATATAACATTTAAAATACTTAAAGGTATTACTAAAGGAAAGAAATGAAATAAGATCACAGTATTACCAAGTTTACATCTAATAAATGATAGTCATTTTATGATTCTAAAAATAGGTAAACTAACATCACAAGAAAACAAATATATTCAGAAAAGTTAGGTGTGAGAGAAAGCAGAGAATTTTGAAGAGGACAAAATGGAATATGTATATTATGTATATAAATTAGGCTATTTAGATGGAGGCCTTGCTGAAAGCTCAAACATACTGTATAAAGGATTCAAAGATTTCATTTATATTAAGAATATCCAAGACAATTTTATTATGTAGTCATATAAACAAAAACAATAAGCAGCCATGTTATTGGGAATTTTGGAACTCATTGCTTTATTAACATGATTTTTGCAATAATTATCTTAAAAATTATGAAGTATAATATGATAAGTACATGTGATTAATGCTTATTAGCAAAATCCCACTGTACTCTCTGTGTGCATGAAACATGTTAAAACCACTAATTTAGAGCCCAGTCCCAAGGTCTTATTCTAATGGCTCACGCCACCAGTCAGGTGTAGTAATTGAGGTATGGATGGAACTCATATCAACCCAACAGTATGAGGGAGAAGGGTGATCAGAAACCAGGGTGGCAACCTGCCTCTAGGAACAGATCTGTATTCAGAAGCACAGTAAAAGAAAAGCAGAGCCTGGCAGTTTAGCACAGAGGTACCTGTGATATGTCAAGTAGGTAAGCAGGGTTTAGTAGGCAATCTGGATGACAGTTGAATTTGAGAGTTTTGTGACTGATAAATGCCTTACAAGGATTTTCCCACCATTATCTACCAATGGAGAGTTGGGGGTCAGGGGTGAATAGAAAGAAAATTTAACATTGGGGTACATATGGCCCTTCTTTTCACTATATCTGTATCTTTGGGGTAAATGCCCAGTAGTGCAAGTGCAGGATCATAGGATAGCTCTATTTTTAATTTTTTAAGGAATCTCCACACTGTTTTCCAAAGCGGCTGTACCAGCTTGCATTCCCACCAACAGTGTAAGAGAGTTCCCCTTTCTCCACAGCCTCTCCAACACTTGTTGTTTCCTGTCTTGTTAATTTTGTCTGTTCTGACTGGTGTAAGGTGGTATCTCAGTGTGGTTTTGATTTGAATTTCCCTGATAGCTAGTGATGCTGAACATTTTTTCATGTGTCTGTTAGCCATTTGTAAATCTTCTATGGAGAAGTGCCTCTTCATGTCTCTTGCCCATTTTTTGATGTGTTCATCTTTTTTTTGGATGTTGAGTTTGAGTAGTTCTTTATAGATCTTGAATACCACCCCTTTGTCTGTAGTGTCATTTGCAAATACCCTCTCCCATTCTGTGGGTTGCCTCTTTGTTTTGTTGACTGTTTCCTTTGCTGTACAGAAGCTTTTACTGTGGAAAGAGCCAAGGTACCCTTCAACAGATGAATGGATAAACAAGATGTGGTACATATACAAATGGATTACTATGCCTCCATCAGAAAGGATGAATATCCAAATTTTATAGAAACCCAGACTAGATTGCAAGAGATTATGCTGAGTGAAATAAGCCAAGTAGAAAAAGTCAAGTCAACTTGTGGTGCATAAGGGGTAATATAGAGGACAGTAGGAGAAGGAAAGGAAATGGGAAGTAGGGTAATTAGGGGAGAGAAACGAAACATGAGAGACTTTGGACACAGAAACAAACTGAGGGATGTGGAGGGAGGGGGTGGGAGAAGGGGTAAGCCTGGTGGTGGGTACTGAGGGCACATATTGCATGGAGCACTGGGTGTGGGGCATGGGCAATGAATCTTGGAACACTGAAAAAATAAAATAAATTTAAAGTAATAAAAAAAAAGAAAGCAAATTTAAGTCAGAATCCAAATTATAGAGATGGAAGATGCAGATATTAGTGACCATTCTGGATTCCATCTAAAGAGGCTATGGTGGATAACAAAAAGGAAAGCCACTCGAGGAAAAGGAAAGGTACTGGAGGAGGGTATTTTGGTATTTCTAGGAAGATGAAATGTCCTGTGAAATGTGGTTAAAGATAGACACGTGATAACTAGGTGGTTGGGACCAAAAGAAGGTTGAGTATGGGAAGTGCTAAAACTAGGAGTAGATACAATTTTCTCTAGGCCAAGGTGTGGACCATTTTTATTAGGGTGGAGTCTGTATTCATGTTTAGTGTGTGAACACTTTGAGTAGAAATTTATGATTCTATGTATGTATCAGGAACACACTGTTAAAATTATACATGCCAGTCTGTAGACTTAGCTATGTAATAGGCTCGCCACCTTTATTGCCCCATTATATTTTTCAAAATGACAGGAGACTAGTGTCTTCAACTGAACAGAGATAATTTAATTT